>VWYP01009723.1:34808-74321 GCA_013400435.1 Pycnonotus jocosus | reverse complement strand
TTTTTTTTTTTTTTCTTCACTGTTTTCCTCACAGAAGGTGGGGAAATTGGACTGTGAATTTTGAGTAGTGGGACAAAGGAACTGTGAGGCTGATGGAACACCCAAACTTCCAAAAACCATCCTCTCAGTTTCAAGTGGCTGGTGGGCTGTGTACTGAAACTAAGACCTAAGTTTGTGACCCTGAGCTGGTCCACAGACATCTCTACTCACTGTGAGAGTGCACAGCATTTCCTGAACCCCACCAGTGTAATTTCTGACTCTGTAAAGGTTGAGAGGGGTTTTCTGTGAACCTTTGCCCTCCATTTGTAAGAAAGGTACAAATTTGAAAGGCTACCCAGCAGGGAAAATTGCATCATTATTTCAATGTGATAAGAGTAAGAGAGAAAAGGGATGAAATGTGAGACAAGATTCCTCGTTTGCCTGCACCTGACTCAAGGGGTATGGGATTTGGGCAAAAACAATCTTTGCAAAGACAGAAATATTTGTTGGGCTAAAGTCTAATATATAGTGCGAAAATTTTTCATGTTAACCTATAATCTGATGAAATGTAACAAAGTGTGTTTTATTGGAGGCATTAAACATTGTTCAAATGCGTGGGAATTAGACACCCTGTTCTGAAGAAGAGCTTCAGTATTACAGGATGGAAAAGCAAAATATACAGGTGAGTAGAAAGGTCTGTGCAGTTGTGTGACCTCTCCCACTGATGGCTGTGAGAAGATAAACAGCACTTGTAGAATATGGGGGCTGTCACCCCACTGGTCACCACAGCAATTATAAATGGAATGTTGGGGATGGCCATGGCTTGGCAATACAAGATTCTTTTGCTTTTATTAAAAAGATACGTACTATTATCAAGTCTTTAAATCCATGCAATGAAAGAGTTAATTTCTTGAAGTATCCAAGTTAGTTTCAGAAAATTTACTTCCTTTTTCTGGGGACACAGAAATTTTAAAATTCTTTTTCTGTCACAAAAAGAAAAAAAAAGAGAAAATAAAAAAGCTTTCTTCACTTTATCTCTCTTTTTTAACACTTTTCCCACAGGTAATATGAGATATATTTTTTCAACTGTCTTGCAATGGTTTTAAACAGTTCATTTTTAATTTCAAAATTTTTCATTGATGAAAAAATGTTCTAAAATGGGAAAGCAATTTCTGTTTTAGACTGGAAGGGCTGAAAAAGGTTTTGTAGAAACAGAAGTGTTATTGTAAGTACAAGCAAGATATTTCACACAGTCATGTCAGAAAGCAAAAAGAATTGTATGGAGGCAAATTACATGTTTGAAGCTGGTTGCATAGTGGAAAGGAAATGGTAGCTGATGGGAAAATGAGCAGGCAGAGAAAGAGGTTTTTTTGTGAGGTATTGAAAGTAAACTGTTGTGGTGAATTTGATATTTTTTAAGGACTGGAAAGACGGATGTTTTCAGCATTATGACTAATATGTCAGGGAAAACCTAAAGAAAACAGTTCCACCTGAATATGAGGAAGAACTTCTTTACTGTGCAGGTGACTTTTGGAACAGATTGCCCAGAGATGTTATGGAGTCTTCCTCATTGGAGATATTCAAGATTTATCTGGACACAATCTTGTATTTTGTATCTGGGATGACCCTGCTGGAGCAAGGAGGTTGGACCAGATCATCTTCTGTGGTCCCTTCCAACCTGATCCATTCTGTGACCCAAACAGAAAGATGAGGGAAAATAATACTCAAAGATAGATGTCAGAGGGAATAAAAGACATTTCCATAACCCAAGGTGGCTCATTGTCTTTACAGAAAATATTTGTCTTTTCAGATAGAGGGAACTTGTAAGAACTTGCACTGGCATGGATTGATAGAGGGAAAATGAGACTATAGTGGAAAGAAGCATTGGTTAACCTCCAAACCAGCATGCTGTACCAATCTTTGGCCTCAAATCTAGTTAGTTATTGATCTTTTAGGTATTATTTTTTCTGCTGATCCACAGATTTTATCTTTTCAATTCACTTGTGTGAGTGAGAAAGTGAACCCTGGAAGCACATCAGGGAAGGGGTTTGCTTTCACGACACATTTAAGGCTGGTATTTGAAACTGAGATAGAAAACCCTCTCTTGCATGGCAGTATCTGAGGAACAGCACACAGCAATGACAAGCTCAGTAAGAAACAGTTAATTTGCAGCAGCACAGCTTTTTACACTGCATTGTCAATATGCTGAGGCAGATGGCTCCTAAAGACATTGTTTCTGACACTGCCTTGTTTTCAGGTACATTACCTGTTAGGAGACACTCCAAAGGAGATCCTTACCAAAATGCCCCGTGTCAGTGCATAAATAGTGTATCCAACTGCTTTTTATGTTCTGCGTGCCACTCCAAGTTTTCACAGTCTTCCCTGGCCTCAGTCAGGCCTCTGCTTTCTTTCTTTTTCACTAAAAATGCCTGAACTTCCCATGTTCCATGCCTAGGTTTGCCTATTGCATTATGGTCTGGCCCCAGAAAATAACCCTTCAGATTAAGTTACTACACTAGTCCTTTTAAAACAAGTGGGCATAGGATGGATAGCTGTTGGCCAAAGTAATGTGTTTTCCCTCCTGGACTTTGAAAATTGAGAATATCTTGTACGGAAATGCATGTGGAGCCAACACTCGCTGCTGTTCACACAATGTGTGGTGGTTATTTAGACACCTGAAGGCAAGTAACCTTATGAATAAACTGTGCTGACTGTCTACATGCCAGTCCCCCTGGACCTGCTGTGTCTTGATCTCATTAAAGTATCATTTAGCTTTCATTAAGGCAGAAACAAAATACAGGAGTGGCTGTCAATCTAAGTCTAGTTTGCAATTCTGGGGCCAAATCCTTTTCATCTCACTGGAACAAATTATTCCACCGAAACCAGCGAAGTACTTCTGCTAAGATTTGCTCCTGATCAAAGTAGAATGACCTGATACTGCTACTAATTGAGCTTCTCTCTACTGAACCTCAGCAAAGTTCAACAGATGTGAAGCTGTCTTCTTGCAGAGGGGTAGGTATACCCTCCTCTCTGCAGAACTGCTCAGGCCTCAGGCGGGTGAGTCTGAAATGATGGCTGACCCCATTGATCCAGTTTGCTTTAAAAGGAACAAGGGATGATTTCTGAAATCATAGTTTGTGATCTCTTGCTCTCCCATCTGTCCCCACAGGAATTCACTCTGGTACACAGCCTGACACCCAAGCCTTGCTCGCAGCCGGCTGCGGTATCGAGTGGAAATCATAATGGCAAGTTATTTTACACTGAGGCTTAATGTTGCAGAGGAAAACAAATCTATTAAGTAGTCTTCTAGTGAAAAACGAGAGCTGACAGTTGCAAAGTATTACAAGAAGGAGCAAGTGAAGCATTAATCATTATCTGATCTAGAACTGTTACTTCCTTTTGCTTGTTGGTTTTGATAATTAAAGTAGTTAATTATGTCAAAGAATAATTTTAATGCAGGAAAATTTTAGTGACATCAGACACATAACTGAAAAGCATTCAGGCCATTTGTGTAACAAGTTGGATACTACGCTGCAAACAGTCTAATTTGTAGGGCATTTGGATAAAATGAAACTCAATGCATCATGCATTGTACATCCACATCCATTTGTGATTTGGACTGGGGAATTGCAATTATTCGCCAGGAATGAGGAATTCCCAGTAAGTATGCTTTCCCATAAACTTGCTTTGATGAAATCCCTGCTCTTTGAACACTTTGCCCATGGCTACTGCATATAGGATAGTGAGGTACACAGTGAGGTGCATTATGTGTTACACTGCTCATATATTGAAACCAGCTTTTCTAAATTATTTCTTATGTGGTAACCAAACCCTGACGAGTTCTGACAACCTTAATGCTGAGTGCTGGTCAGGAACAAATAAAGGTTTCCTATTCTGGACTGCTTTCATGTCAAAGACTCAGCCTGTGAGTTCATCTGTTCTGGTGTCTCCACCATTCAAGCAAGACTCTAAAGACACTGCTGGCACACAACCCATGTCTAGGTAAAAAGCAGAAAAACAATGCAGTGAGTGACATGAGAAGGAATCAATGACAAAAGCATGGACTGAGGCATTGGAAATGAGAAAAATGTCATGGATGAAATTCTAATTCTGTTGAAGTTAATGAAAACATTGGCATTGATTTAATTAGGTCAGAATTTCATCAGTCTCCACACTTCTTACAAAGAATCTTGTTATTCCTGACTGGCAATTTTTTATAAGCATTAGTATAAAAGTGGACACTGATGGGGCCAGAGTACAGATCTTTTTGAAGAATGTAGTTTGACTGTCAAGGGTAATCCAGAAAAAATGTGAGATATTTGTTAATACAAATGGAAAAAACGTGGAACTCAAGCTTCCCAAAATGTATCTCTTTTTGGCTTGAAGTTGGTGATTAATTTGGCAAGAAAAGGTACTTGAAAAGATTGATTTTGAAATTTTTCAAAAAAACCCACTTTAAACTAACAATCCCATACTGAAATTTTCATGCAATTTATTGTTTTTGAATGTGAATTAATATGAGAAAAAAGAGTATATTTAGCTTTACCAGCAACAAATATATATATGTGTGCATGTGTGTACATATATATACATATATGTACATATACATATATATACACACACACACAAAATTTTGAAAGATATGTACTTTGTTTTATTACGATTATATTCACATCCTTATAGGCTTGAAGTAAGGGTCTTAGGGCATTACAAGAGTTGCTCACATCATAACATCATTTCCGGACATTTGGAGGAGATAAGAGAATACAGAGCCTAGCTCTGCCCTAGCTTTTCCACTGACTTTAAAAGTTCTGTTGGGTAGGATGGGTTTGCCTGCTCTCTGAGCAGTGTTTCAAATACTAAACATTTTAAAAGAGTTTGGACTTCACTGTTCTGATATAGAGCAGGGGGGTTTTGATAGAGTCAGCATGTTGTGACTGCTCTCGTGGCAGGAGAGGGTCCCTTTCAGATCTTTTGGCTCCCTCACATGCTCTTCTCTACAACAGTGTCTGACATTACTTGCAAGGCTCCTGGTGGACATAAAGACCAGCTCCCAGTTCCCATGGATTAATTCACTGGCATCAGCCCTAGTGCAGGTGACTACACCTTTGTGACAGCAATAGAAACTTGGACATGTAAAAAATCTCCTTCCTGTTCTGCTTTTGTCAGCACAATGCTGCTCTGGGACACCGTAAATTTCTTCAGAAAGGTTTGGCAATTACACATAATGCCTTATAGTGTGACTTCTTGACCACCCACTCCTATTAGTGTGTTGATGCAATGAAACTTTGTAAATTAAATTTATTCAGAAGAGATTAATCTGCCTTTGAATTATACAGCACATACATATGATATTAATAAAAGCTACAGGATAATTTATTCACTAGTGATGCAAATGGGAAATGAACTTTGCCCGTCTTCCCCTTCCCTCCACTCTTCTGCCAAACAGGAAATACTGGTGGGTGGACAGAGCTGAAAGTTGTCGCTAGTTTGAATAACTGGAATTTGGAGAGCTTGTGAAAAATTCTTCAGAACTGGCTTTGCTTCTTTTTCTTCTCTGATCCTTGGGAGGACAAATTTCTCAGCAGTGTTTTCATGGGACTTCTCAGAGAAACCCTCCGAAATGGGATTTGCTTGAAGGGCACCCTTCTGTTCAGGCTCGAAAAGCCAACATCTGCCTGGGCAATGCAGCTGTGTCCCATGGAGCCAGATGTTTGAAGCCCATTTTGAGATGTACCAGCAATTTCTGAAAACTCATGCTGTTGCTATGCATGTTACATCCCTCTGCCCAGACTGCTTATGAGCTCAGTGTTAGTTTCCAGGGCTGCCAATCAAGCAGCTTTCACCAGAACTAAAGTGACTTGAAAGAATCAAAAGAAAAAATTCTCCTAATTTTTCAAAGGAGATCATTTGCAGTGTGAAAGCTAATCATTTCAAATTTAGACATTAATCCAAACCTGTAACCCTTAGCAAGAGCAAAATTTACTTGTTCTTTATTGCCTAAATGAATGCACATATAATTTTTTTTCCTGTTCAAACACAGATAAAGTTCAGATGTTTACTTGGAGCAAGTAATTTCAATTTTAACCATGAAAACCAGAAATATAATCTAGTTCAGAGACTGACCTTTTTTTCCTTTAGTACATGGAAAAACACTCTGTAGCAAGCTGTTGTTAAAGTTTGGGTTTTAGTTTTATAGGCTTCATCCCCTCCTTTAAGGACTGTTTGACTGCTCAAACATTTATGAAGTTCAGTGAATAGCTGATGAAAATCGATCATGCTTTGGATGGGTGCTGTGTAATGGGTGAGTTTCACCATAATGTGGTGTGATTCAGCAACAGGCAGCTAATTCCTGCTTTAGCTTCCTCGTTCCTGGGTGAAAGCCCTACACACACATGTCCTCAAGAGCCTACCTTAGGCATGGAGCAGGCTAAGCATGTCTCACAAAGCAAAATGGGCATGTCATACAAAGATAGTATGGAAAACCTCATGAAGGATTTATGGGCACAGACATCACAAATGGGACCAGTCTGCAGTTTGGGGCAGCTCTGGGGAGGGGTGTGCACTGATAGAGGCAAATCAGCTGCTGTCTGCTGAGAGAGAGGTAGAGGCATTCCTTCCCAACTGAAAAACAAACAAACAAAAAATAAAACAAACAAAAGAAAAAGAGAGAGTAGGCAGTGTTTATCTGCGCTGACCAGGAGTGCCCTGCTGCACAGGGCCCCGGGGAGGGGAGCACAGCCAGCCCTTTGGAGCATCGCATCCAGAGCAGCAGCAGCTGCCGACACGGCGGCGTGCAGGGGCAGAGGCCTGACTGACACCTGCCTGTCAGGATGATAAACCCGAGAGGGAGGTTAAATGTGTCCCCCACTGCCGCCTTTGCAGAAGATAAAAGTATGCCCGGAGGGACTGCGAGTAGGTTTAGAAATTCTTGGCAGCGAAAGCTGAACCAGATAAGGGGTTTAAGAGCAGAGATTTTCTATCAGCGGGTTAATCTGGCAGGTGTGATAGGGCACATCCAGCGCTGCTCGGTGCTGTTGTTACACCCGAGATAAGGCTGTGCGACACACGAGCAGCTCTGCTCGCAGTCCCACCGCCCTTCACCCAGCCCCTTAAGCCAGAAAAATCTCTGACTCCTTCCCGAAACTTCTCCTGCCTTCTGCTCTACATTCCTCACTCTCTCCTCATCCTGCAGGAAGGCCCTTTCCTCCAGATTTGTCGCTGCTGGCAAACGCTGTGGGAAAAGCCCAAAGCAGTGCTTTTCCCAAGAAAGAAAGGCCATTAACCCTTTGTGCCCTCCCCCAGGTCTTCCTTTTAATACTACTCCATTCTGGATGTTTAAAACATTATACAACCATGAATATTGCTTGTTTTCTGGATGAAGCTGTCATTTTCTGGATGAAGCAATCCATTTTCTCCAGCCCAGGATGTATAAGTGCTAAAAAATGAAGTGTTAAACCAGGTTGTATTTTTTACCCTTGCTTTTGAGAAACTGCTGAATTTAAGAGTGAAATTTTTTTGATCTCTTTTCTGTTTCTTGAAAATTTTTATTAATGAATCATATACCATGTGGGAAATCTTGTAGAAGAGAAAAAAAACCCCAAACCAAAACCCCATTCATTTGCTGATCAGCCTGAAAAATGAAAAGCAAGCATAAGCATATCCTGTTCCAGATTTCCTCAGGGAAAATCAAATTCGGGAGAGGAAGTTAGAAACAGAAATATGAACAGATTTACTAAACATCTCTAAACTGCTTTATCTCTTTGGCAGATGAACAACAAAACCAAATTTGCATTAATAGAAGCAGATATGAGCTGGAAATATGAGCTGGAAATCCGAGAATGAGCTTTTGAGCCTTTTCCCCAAAGACTGATGGCTTTGCAAGCCATGCTATCAGAGTTGGACCAGTCCCAATTGTCATGTGTGGAAACTACAAGTCACACTAAATCCCATAAATAGTGCTGAGCAAGGTATAATCTAACACAGATTAAAGATTTAAGAAAGAAAATGTTAAGTGATAATGTTAAGCAATAGTATTTACCTTAAAAGATTGTATGGAAAGTGTCCATTTAGGTCTGTGAATTTTTCAGTGATTTTTGCTGAGGTGAAAACAAACCCTCAACAAATAAATACAACAGACAAATTTTATGTAAAGATAACCTAGCAATGTTCTAAAGAAAAGAACTTTCAAGAATGAGGTGTTCGCCAAATTCACTATTTCCCAGGGATTCAGAAAAATTCAGAGATGGGAGGAATTTGTAGAGGTTTTTTTCCTCCATCACTAGTCCAGGTGTTTTGACTCCCACAGATATCTCTCTAGCTCATTCTAGGGTTTTTCTTCGTGGAGTCCCAGACACTTCAGGCACCAGTGCTTCATTTGCCTTGCAACCCACAAGGTTTTCCTACAGTGTTCCTGGTCTCCTTCTTGCTCCTAGGCAATAGGACTATCTCCTGTCCTGCCTGCCACAAAAGTAGACACAGGAATACTTCTTTACTCTGTCCCCGTCTTTGGAGGGGTGAATTTTTGTCTGGCTAACCTGGACTGTGATTAGCATTACCAAGCCCAGTTTCCCTAGTCTTACCTCCCAGGCTGTTCACTTGTGCAGTCCCCAAGCATTAGTGAGTTCTCAGTCTTGTCCAAAGGGTTTGTATTTTCATCTTGTTTTGCTCCATCTCTAATGTCATCAGTAAGTGGATAGACCACTTCGAAATCTTTTCAGGCAACATGTCTCTTTATACAATATTGGTATGGGTTTCTTTCTTCTGCACTAATAAGTCTTTTTTGACTTGTACTCAGATTCTAAATAACAATGACACAAATCCTTTTCTTAGAACTGTACACATTTTAACAGTACTTCCATGCACTGAGAGCAGTCTCATTGCCCATGAAAATGAAGGTACAACACAATTGTAAAAGTGAGGAAAAATGATCTAAAATGATCTAAAGTAGATTCTCTCTAGGAAAATTACGGTAGGATGAGAATATCTAAGAAGGTCATAGAGTTGAGGTCTGTCATATCACAAGTACCATAGAAAAAGGGAACACAGACTTATTTTTCTCTTTTCCAGGGTAAGAACTGGTGAAAATCAAATTAAATAGCAAGAATCAAATTCAAAATCACCAGACATTGTTTGTAATGTATCGTGAAGTGGAGTTCCTAGTATTTCTTGCCCCAGTATCTTTTGGATGGCAGAATAAAATATGCTGGTTCAGAAAGGCAATCAAAAAATCCACAAAGAAAGGTATGAAGATATCACGCTCTGCTTAGACACTCCTTGAAACATAATCTTTTTTTTAAACCATTCTTTCCTGGGATCTATCTTTCACCACTTTTATAGATGAAATGTGGCTGACTATTTATTTTTTTGTTTTCAGTGCATGGAAGTACTGTGAGAATGTAGCTTTTCAGGTATACTTCCCTGGTCTGATTAGGGAAATATTGCATAAAACAGTCAAAATCATATCTAAGGTCAATTGCATCTATTGTTTCTTCTTTATTTGCCAGATCTGCTGCCCTGTCAGAGAAAATACTAATATTGGCTTGACAAAATTTCCTCCTGAAAAATCCATGTGCATTATTATTCATCACTTTGGTTCTATTTATATGCTCGTAATCATTTATTCATTTAGTTCTTCCACTACTTTTCTTGAAAATGAAATGAAGTAGATATGTCTGTGGTTCCATACGCTTTTTCTTTTTTCTCTTCCTTGAAAATAGATGCCACATCTGCACTCTTCAGACTTTTCACCTTTTTCCACATCTTTTAAAATGTAACTGCTAATGACTCGGTGATTCAACAAAGCTACTCTTTAAAATTATTAATAATGACAGTGTGACAAGACTTGTCAATTTGAAAAAATCTTTCTGATCTTAGATATGACTTTCATACTTTCTTTGAGCAATATCTCAATACTTTTCATGCCAGTTGCCTCATGGATCAATTTTTTTTTATTATTTCCTCTTTTCTGTAAACATATTTATAAATTCAGCCATTAGTGGAACATTATCTATATCCCTACCTGCCACTCTTGGCACCACACATTGCACTTTTAAGCTTGTTGTTAGTAATTTGATTCTATTTCCCCTACCTGTATACTTTATTATGATGTTTAAGATATGTGGACACCTCATTTAGCAAAGGTAATTCCCTGCAATGTTTCATATCTTTCTTTCAGAGTGGTGCAGTTTATGTTGGTGCCCTTTTCCAGCAGGCCCCTGCTTTTCAACCCCTTTTCTTTGTCACCTATTCTTTCATAAGCCTTCACAAGACAGTTTTGTGAATTTTTTGTTGATGTTGGGGTTTGTCTGTATCATCATTCCACTGCACCAGAAATGCTCTTGCTACAATGGTTGGTCCTTTCTATTAATGGGAGCTGTTTCAGAATGATGGTAGAAAACCTTCATTATTTTTTTCTGAGTAACAATCAGAATAACAATTTTTAATTCAAGGAAATATGAGTGCTCTCTTTGAGTCAGGCCAAACTATGCACAGGACTGAAAGGGGTAACTACAGTAGAGCTAGGTAGCTCTCATCCCTGAGAATCACTCATGAGAGAAAAGCTTAAAGCTGGAAAAAACAGCTTCTCTTTACTTTTGATTTTCCACTTCTATTTTTAAAATTCCTTCTTTGCTCGAGTGTGCATTCCCTCACAACTTTTCAGCTGGGGTTGTACTTTTATACCCATAATATATTTGCTGTCTCAGTTACAGCAGCATGTGCCAGGGCAGCATACCCAGAGACGCCCATGACAACACCTACAGGACCTCCGACAGTCTTTGGTCAGCTTTTGTCAATTTTTTTTTTTCAGTCTATTGGAATTATTTAAAACTATGTTACATTTCTTCAAAGTTGTCTACTTCAGAGGATGCACCAGCTTTTCAGAGCTCTGAGCATTCCATAGCCAGATGTCTCACAGCAAAGTGTTTTCTCAGCTGGATGGGAAATCAGTGAAACTGCAGAAAGCACTGGTGGGAATAAGCAGCCTCAATGATACACTTATATTCTGATTTCACATGGGGGAATGGCACAAAATTCTGAAGTATGAATGCTCATCTTGCTGCTAATTTACTTAATAAAATCCAGTTCCAGCAGAGCAAATGTCAGTTGACAAACATGGACTACACAGAGTGTTACAATATTTTATTCCGAAGTTGTTACAGCTCACCCTGCTTCCAATCACACATTTTTACTACTTCAGGATAATAAATTAATTTTCACTCCATATTTACAACGACACTTACAAATGTCAAATTGTGGTTTTTACTGCAAGGAATTTATGATACTGAGTTGCATCAGGCATGAATAATGACAAAGATATTTAAAACAAATATGATTGGTTTTGAAAAGGTAATGAAAAAGGAAAAAAAGTCCTTATTCACATGGCTTCTGGCTGTGTCAGTGCTGAATTTCCTGCCTCAAAAGATCATATGAATAATATCACTTATCAGTTACATTTACAGAAAATTGTGAGCTGGAGACTGGAATTCTCTTAAAAAAATAGGTAAATGGTGCACAGAAACTTTGGTGATGGACTAGCTTGGGTTCTTCTATAACTGATCTCCTGGTCCCTTTTAGAGGAGATGCCTCAGGACTGCAATTCAGGAAGTGGCAAGAGGGATAAAAGAAAAAAGAAGCAGGACTTTCTACCAAGAAACACTTTGCATTTTTGGCTTTTTGACATTGTGTATCACGTTTCCTGCAGCAGCATGACCTGCAACTGCAGCCCGGTGTTAAAGTGCATGGATGGAACTGGGGCCAAGGTGAAGAGGATGAACAGACTTGAAAGGACAGAGACTGTTTTTGGGGTAGTGAGACAGTGTGATCTGGCTTCTGTACTGGACTTGACTAACCATTTTATTCTGACTTTAAATGTGCCATGAAAGCATTCAATACAGAGAGGAAAACTCAACATTTTTACCAACTTCGAAAAGACAAAAAAATACAAATATTAATGGACTTGTAGACTTGACTCAGCTTTTTCCCTTCAAAATCTGCCTCATTGAAGCTGACCTAATTTGTCACAGTAACAGCTCAGAGATTAGCCTTGTCATGTGGATTAAGTACATGTCTAGGAGTAGAAATCAACATTTTCAATTCCTCTGCCTCCCAGAAAACAAACAAAAAGCAAAGCTATTCATAGAATCTGTCATAGAATCACAGAAACACTTAGGTTGGAAAGGACCTTTAAGCTCATTGAGTCCAACAGCAAATTTACTTCCACTATTTTTTTAAAGTTTTATTTCTAATGTTTCTGCTCAATGTTGGAAACAGAAAACTTGGCTATGAAACACTGGTAATCACAGAAAGTTGTGATGTTTCATAGGAAATAACTCCATGCCTTAGCCTTTCTTGCAACAGAAAAATTTGTCTGGTATATATGATCACTTTAGTCATGGCTGCAGCCATTATGGGTAATGCTGAATTTATAGTTATGACCTGTCAGTAGCTGGCTGATATTAAAATATTTTTAGGCGGAATTAACTGATTTTACAAACACTTGTAGTTATTGACCAAAGCCATATGCTGCCATCGAAGAGAAGTCTTTTTCCTAAAGATCATTTGAGAAAATATGTGCCCATGACTTCTGCTGGCTACAGAGACTGGAAAAAAAGGATTTACCAAAAGAAGCATTTACCAAAAATTTTTTTTCTGTGGATCAACACATTCTCTGCTCGCTGTTGTGATGGCACCCTGAAGGAAAAGCACATTAAAAAACCACTCTTTTGATGTCAAGTCTTCAAGCCTATCTTGCTTCACTTGAGGGTCTTTCTGTGACCAAGTTCAGACTCAACTTTTTAATTATTACTGACCTATACAAGGTACTATCTGGTACTGAATCCTGGGTACCATCTTTTCCTTGTGTGCACCTTCTTCTGCTAACTGTAGCAACATTTACATAGCTATTTCTAACCTGACATTTTTTACTAATCTGAATTCCAGCTGTATGCTTGTCACTGTATAGAGTCAATTGTGTTCTATTCATTTATGTTCATAGAGGTCTTGTGTAAGCTGCCAATGTCTCCTGCTTTTGTAAGTAAGATTACAAAAGTCTCTGGGAGTACTGAGGATTTGGACATGAGAGATCCATTCAGCTTTCCCACTTTGGCTTCCTGGCCTTTGGCCTCTCAACATGTATTTTTGTTCTTTTCATTAAATGCTTTCCTTGAGGTTGGACTCAGAATATCATTTTGTCATCTCCTTCCTCTTTGTGTCAGTACAAATCCCTTTCATTACTTCTTCCTTTGGCACCGGTAGGGTTGCTCTTGGGCTGGAAAGTCAGTTCCTGTGCATGCTGTAATCTTTTCCAAAGCCCTTGCCATCTCTCTCCTTCTACCTCCTGTCCTTCAGACACCAGTTCCTGAGCAAGGCTCCTGGGAGCACTGGCTGCTGGTTCATGGACAGCTGGCAGCAAACTTCAATGAGGCTTGCTTTATCATTTCCAGCTCCAAATTACCTTAGAAGAATTTAGGCTCCATATACCTTGTTCCTAGTATTACTTTCCTTCACACTCATTGGTGCCATTGCCAAAGGGATGTCTTTGGAAAAGGCAGTGACCATCATTTTTCCAACTGGAAATTAAATGGGAGGGAGTCAGAAGTAACAGAGTGGATGAAGAAGGAGTGAGGAGGAGATGGAGGAGAGGTGGGCCAGTTCCTGACTGAGATGGGAAAACACAGTTTTGTTCCTTCTTCTATTCAGAGGTCTGCTTGGGATACCTGTCCTGTCCTAGAGTAGTTATGGTAGGGGAGAGAACAAATGTGATGTGAGCCTTCAGCCCAAGTAAAGATGAGCGGCCAGTCCCTCAGTGTGGGAGCTTGGGATGTAGCTGTGTGTCTGTGGACTGCTTTAGCTGCCCTGCACAGCTGAGCCTGGACTGAAGCCAGGAGCAGCCAGGCTGGGTGAACCTCTGTGGAGTGGGCTGTGCTTGCCCTTGAGTCTTCCAAGATCTAGCACTTGGTATTTCATCCCTGTTTAGATTTTAGTAGTGTAAGATAAGGAATACAAGGAAATGGTTTTGACAGAAAGTTGAAGCAGAAAAGGCAGATGAAACTTCTCTTTTAGATCTTCTCTTTATTTTCTGTAACAAAATTGCTTCTTTCCAAGTTTACATGACTTTAAATAAGATGTATGTATATAAAAGGTGTTTAATAGGAATTGAATCAATTCAAAATACATATTTTAACCACCTCCTATTTTTCATGTTTTGAAATGGATAAACTTTGTCTCTATTTTCCTCAGCTCTTGACAAGGCCCAGCCCAAACACAGTTCAACTGAAGCAGCGAGCTGAGGAAAATGACACTGGCTGAGCTTGGATACAAGCCATGGCCACCCATTCCCTGTACTGGTGCTATAGCTCTTACCTTCCTGCAGGCCAAAGTTTTGCTGTTGTTTTTTACACACGTGGGTATCTACTGCATGCAAACATTTTTACCTTTTACCACTGAAGTTGGAAAATATGTTTTTCTATTTGTGATCTATTCTTTAGGCAAGCATAGATTGCTGCAGAGATTGGCAGCAAAGCAGTAACTGCATTAGCAAAATTTATAACCTATACAAGTGTAGATGTACAGTGCCCAGCATTTTTCCTTTTCCTGAGGGAAAACAGGCTGTCCTTCATCCACTCAGATCAGGAAGTGATCTCTGCTGGACAAGGGGAAGGATTTCTTCTTTGTGGGCCATGGAAGAGCAGCTGAGCTATTTCTGCTTCATTTGTCAGCTCCTCCCCTCTCCAAACAGATGCCCAGGGTACTTTCTCTGCAGGGAAGGAAAAAGCTTTTGAGCACATCTTCCAGCTGACTAACAAAGAAAGCTTTCCATGGGGCCTCTGGCTGGGAGAGCAATGAACAGGGTTTGGTGGGAAAGAATAGTGCATATGGAGAAAGGGCAACAAAGATTTTGTCTGTAATGTTGTGTTGTCTTGGTGCCTTGTTGCTCTGTCTCTCAAATGCCAGCTGTTGGTTCTTGCAGGTTTGTGAAATCAGAAATGATGAGTACTTCTAATCTCTTCCAGTCCTCACCACCAAAAAACCTATTTAAAAATAAAGCAAGCAGGAAAACAAAAATTGCCTCTTCAAAGGAGATTGTTTGAACAAGATGTCACATTCCTGTCCCTGAGCAGATGGTGGTGATTGTTCAGTGAATGCATGTACTCTAGCTCATGGCAGGGAGAAGTCAGCAGGAACAGGAGCTGGATGCCAGTGTCCCTGTCACCCTGTGTGGTGGTGGCTGGGAACAGAAGGGGTGCATTTCTTGCCCCTGTCTGCCACTGTGTGCAGACATGGTAGGGGTTGCAGGTGGCTTCAGAGCTCTCCTCACCGTGCTGTACTCCATCATGTGTATCCCCATTCCAGAGGAAAAAGATCTGCCTGCTGCCCCCCTGTCACCCCTCTCCTCCCACAGCCCACAGCACCTGCAGGAGATGCCCCATTTGAGAAAATGGGCTCCTGTTGAATGGTTGGTCAGACAGGCCCTGCTGCCCAAATCTTGTAAGGAAATACAGGGAGGCAGAGCTGAAGTTGCCTGTGTGTTGGTGTGCCTTTAAATAGCTCTGGAGTAATACTATGATACTAATGATGTTAGCAAACCTATTAAAAAAAAAAGAAAATTATGAATTTAATTTTTAAATTTTATTTACTCTTATTTTTAAATAATTTTTACTAAGATGCTGACCAAATATATTCAATTCAGAGTAAGCCTAGTTTTTTTATTTGCTTTTCATGGACCTGTATGTTCTGAAAGCCATAAAAACAGCTCTTTGAAGACCACTGATGTCAAACCATGCCTATTCCTTAGGTCAAAATAGCCAAGCTTGGTTGGTTTTCACCCTACACTCAACCAGTGAAATCTCCATGGAGCAAACAGAAAATGTTGTTGGTCATTCATGAAGGAGGAGACACTTCCACAGAAGAATGGGGTAGCTGAGCAAAGTATTTCATTTTAAGAAGCCAGTGAATAGTGGTGAGGGTACTTCTGGTTTTATCTCAGCTGGCTCCTATTTTGCTTGAGTGTGACTGCAAAGGCTTTTTGCTCCATTGAAAGGGCCAAGACCTGCTCTTAGGAGCTGAGTAATATGTCCTGAGAATGTGCTCTGAAGTACTTAACTCTTCTGCATTAGCCAATAGTTTCTGTATCCCCCTCAAAGCGGCACAGACTGTTATCTCTGCTGTTACCTGGGCACCAGATGAAAAGGTATCATGAAGCTTAGTATTCAATGAAGTTAATTTTGTCCATGTACATATAAGATGGCTATGAAATACTGGTATTTTATAAAAAAATTATCATCACAGACTTATGCAATTTACAGTCCCAATAGCTGGACTATAGTACAATACCATTAGTTTTGCTGGGCAAAATTTGACTTACTCCATCTCCCCTTTGAAAAGTCTCTTTCATGTTAAATTATATCTTAATGGGACTCTTACAAGACCTTTAAAGAAAATATCAGTCAATGCCTCTGCACTGTTGTGTGTTTTAACAAACCAGCTTTTCAGAAGCCAGTAAGCTATGGCAGGGTAGATAATTCCTTTCACTAACAAGGCTATATGCAGAAATGTCTCATCATGCTGATTTCTGTGTTTTAACTTTTTGATCATCCAGCTGATCTGAACTATATCTTTCAGTTCAGTGCTGTATTTGTCTTTGGTCCTTATGCTGGCCTGCAAGAAAAGCAGCACTGATTAAATTCTGTTGCTTTGACATGCAGCTCAAATGTTTAGCTAGTGCTCACTGCTGTGTCTATCTCTCT
The DNA here is from genome assembly GCA_013400435.1 of Pycnonotus jocosus. NCBI lineage: Eukaryota > Metazoa > Chordata > Aves > Passeriformes > Pycnonotidae > Pycnonotus > Pycnonotus jocosus. The sequence continues at coordinate 57,594 of VWYP01009723.1, read as the reverse complement.
TTATCTGAAAGTGCTAATGGGCTTTAACTGAAAGAGAAACATTTCAAGAGTACTCTCCAAATGCAGCATCAATGACCTACTCATTGTTTCAGCAACATGAACAAGGAGATCTAGCATCACTATACAGTAAAACACACAGGGCTCTAGTTGCAACAAGAGAGTATGAAGAAATATTTTATTTCTGTAGCTGTTCCAATTGTAAATCTCATCATTTCCTCATCTGATTGCTGAAAAATGCTTAGGGATGTGGTTTGTGTGCCCTAATCTACCACTACATCACCTCAGGCTCTCATGTTGCAGCAAAGCTAATTATAATGTTTCCAGCAACACAGCATGATCTCATATTTGTTTATTGGAGGAAATATAAATATGGCTTTTCAAACAAAAGCCTTACATATATATTGTGTCATGAAAAACCAGGGATTTGGGGAAAGGGGTAAGGAAGAAAATGAGAAGTATTTCCTCTTTACAAGGTTTATAGTTCCTTTAATTTTTATAGAAACATTCAGATAATTTTATGCTGTGCTTTGTGCGATATTTTACACCTAGTGAGAATGTGGCACTGTATGTGCAAAGCCAGAGTGAATCTTCTGCTGTAAGAAAATTACCACAAAGGGATCTTTTTATGCTTGGTAGCTCTGTGTGTTATGTGAGTCTGACCAAATTAAATTTGTATAGGGCAAGTGTTGCTGCCCTGACTAAACTGCCTTGATTTTTCTAGTGAAAAACCTCATGTTCATGTGCAGGCACACTGGTCTTCTCTCAATTCATGGCATCCAGAAGCTTTTATTTAATGTTCTCATTTTTATTTGTTTAATTTGTTAGCAGGAAGAGATCCAATCAAGGTGGCAGCTTGGTTGTTTTTCCCAGTGTGTTCCTGAGCAGACAGAGCCTCGCAAATGCAGCTTGTCACGTACTTCCCCTGGAAGCTCCATCATTCACATGAAACTTGTGTTCAATATATCCCACTAGAATCATATCAAACATGCTGTTCTCTGGGAGATAACGCATTTATTAAAAAGCATACCAGATTATAAATATCTATTGGCACACAGAGGCTTCTTAGACAATGACAGAACAATAACGACTCGGTCCCTGCAGCTCCCCCTGCACACAAAGCTGGACTTCTGTCAGCTCTCTGCAAGGAAGTCTTTTTAATGGCAAATCACAGACGATGGGATTGAAAGGATCAAGGTACTACTCAGATCCAGCCCCTTGCATTGAGCAGGGGAGGACCCTGTGGTGCTTGATTCATTGTGAGCATCTGACCTCTCCTTCAAGCTACCACGAGGCTGTGTCATAACTCTCTCATTAGTCAAAATGTTCCACCAGCTTTACTGACAAAGTTTTCCTAGGATGGGGGTGAGATTTATATCTATTTTTCATTACTAGAGTGCAGAGTATTACGTCTGTGGAATCCAGCATGAGAAATTATTTTTCTCCCTGTGCAAATTTTCCTACCTCAGATAATTTGATGAGATCAGAACGGGATGAGTGAGGGATGCTCAAGTCCAGCAGCACTGAACCCTATAGGTGGTCCCCATTTGATCCACTGAAGCACAGTGGCTAAATTTATGAGTTTCTTTGCCATTCCTCTCTCCCATTACTACATCAGTTTTCCAGCTGAGGAACACAGAACGTTCCCCATGACCAAATAAGCACCACCACTCCTGCTGTGCTGCTGTCTGACAACCAACCACTCAAATTACTCAGTGAACAGCCCTAGTGTAAGCTCCACATGCTTCAGTTAAAAATAATCTCTGAATGATTCATGAACTGGGAATAATCTCAATTCAGTGGCTTTTCAATCCCCCCAGTGTGGGTATCACCCTTCCTTTTATTAATATTTTTAAGCTTTGCAATTTTAGGCTATTCTATTACTAATTTATATTTCCTAAAATAAAACTTACACATGCTTTTAGTATTTCAGTTATATTTAATCTATCTACAACCTGGAGTGATTCATCTATCCACTAGAAACACATATGACAATACTTTTATAAAATCAGAGCACCCTTTATAATCCTCATTCCCTTCCAACCACTCTTAAAATTATTAAGAAATGTATGACATCTTCAAGTTTGGAAAGCAGGTTAAGGAATAGAATTTCAGAAGATAAAATGGAGAGAGGACAACATCTTTTAATAGTACAAAAGCTGGTATTGAATGTTTTCAGAAAAAGAGTATTTTCTCTTTTTGTACTACTTATTTTCACTGATATTTTGGGAACTGAAGAAAGAGAAATGTTTTAGATAAAATCTTAGTTCTCTATGCTACATGAAAATAAGAGCATGAAAATCAGTTGTGTTTGAAAAATTACACTGACATTCGAGTGTTTTTGTAAATGGATTGGAGCAACTCTTCAGCTATGAAGTAACCCTTAGTCCTCCCCATCATTAGGGTACTGAATTTTCGTGTGCCATGGAAAACTGTGGAAAAAAAAATGAAGGAGGGCTCTAATCTTTGGCACTAGTTTATCTATTTGGCTGTACATTGTTGAAAATACCTGATTTAAAACATTCAGCCTTGCTGCTTGCCATATGATATAAACCCCTACTTTCCAGCCATGGACCATGCATAAGAGAGGCTTTATCCAATTACCTGACATGTTTAGTGGCTCTGTTAAATCAGGATCTGTGAATCAGGTTATGAATTCCTATTTTCCATCAATGGCAGTAAAGATTCATGGGGATAGAACCATGGGGAAAACGCAAAGGGTTGTGTAGACTGGTGCATTCAGCTCTATTGATGGAAGATATGAGTCTCTCACTGATAATAACTGATATTTCATTTGTCACTATTCTCTCTCTTTTTCCTTAATAGCAAGAGATATGAATAGTACTGGGCTTTGTTTTTCATCATTGAGCTTGATTAATCAGCAGAAGGAAGGTAATTCCAACATAATATGAGGTCATATAATTAAACTATTTCAGAGTAGTACTCAAACCATTAAAGGAAACAAATGTGCCAAAAGAGGCAGCAATATTTTTTTTTTAATTTTACAAATGCATAGACATAAAAAATGATATGTTTCCAGTCCATCTTAGTCATCAACGCTACACTAAAAAAATAACTAGTCTGTACTCTCTCAACCATTAAAAAATTATAGCTAGGGAAACTAGAAGCCTGAAACGTTTGGCAATTAATACACAGAGACATTAATTCAAAACTCATTTGATCTTTCTCCCATCACCACTATCAAAAGGTAATTTATGTAGGTTTAGACAATACACTTTAAACATAATATGGACTTGAGAAATAACACTAACATCTAGACTCAGTATTGCTTGCAAATTTATTTTCCTTTTTTCAACAGGACTTCATTTCTTCTTGACTGAGCTGCCCATCAACTCTCTGTAACTCTCAAAGAGTTGTCAGATGAAGTAAACACATATAACTATCACCATCCTACTCACAATCCTGAAGGTCTAGGGCAATTTGAATTTTCTTTCAGCCAAGATACTCACGAGTTCCCTCTTCTCTTGTGCAAGCCTCTTTGCACAGCACTGCAGTTTGACGTGCACGGCTGAGTGAGAGAGATCTGCTGCAAGTACATGGAGTCATTTCTGCTTGTGTGTTGCTGGCACCACAGAAGTCCCCTGCAATCCCTCTGAGCTCTCTCATCTTGCTGCTTAACCAAATACTCCTTCACAAATATCCACTAGAAGTACCTGATTCTACCTGTTGTCACCTTAACACAACTGAGAACTCTATATCCTGAAAAACAGAAATAAGGCACATTTGAGAAAACAAGATGGCTCCATGCAATAACAATCTATATTCCATAACTCTCTGTATTCTACAATGCAATCAATGGCATTATTCTGCCCCAAACTGTGTAGTCATGTGTGCTTTCACCAGGAAGTTCAGAGAAAGCTGTTCAGGAGCTAAGAGCCACAGTTTCTACTAAGATAGCATAAAAAAATGAGGTAAAACCGACTGGGGGTTCTGGGATGGACTTGGTAAAAGCCTGGGAGCTGCTGAACTCTGGAGAAAGGCCCAAGATTAACTGCTGTCCATTTTCCAAAAATGCCACTGCAATTCAAGATGAGAAATTACTTTTAAACTGTGCAGTGTATAGGCTCATTTTCAGAGCAAGCATGAAAGACACTTGTTCACAGCAAAATCAAGATATATTTGTTCAAGGAGAAAAGTAAGAATTAGATTCAGCATGCTGCAGGCTATGTGAAAGCCCTTCATTATTTCTTCAGTATGGATATCCAGACAAGGGACATATATTTTGCTAGATTTCATGGATAAAAATATAGTGTGTATTTATACCTACTACAAAAAGTAACTCATGTATTATTACTAGTTTATAATTATGGGATGCTCATATATGCATTTTTAGTTGCTTTAGGAAAGCAGTCTAAGTGCTTCTGGAATTATATCTCTTCCAAAGGCATTTTCTCATTCTAGTCCTGTGGTGAGAACAAAAGCAAATTTTCATCTGTGATATTTAGACAATGATCAAAATACCGTTAAGGCCATAAGCATGAGTTTGTAAAATAAGTCATTTAGCTGCAAATCTACCATGTAAAATAACCTTTGATCTTTCAGAAGGCATGAGACTGCTGCAGTTGTGCTAGAGAAACTGTTTTTTGCATTTTTGAAAGCATTTCAAATTGGTGGCAGAGGAAATTTGAAGACAGAGAAGAATCCACAGCTAAACTATGTACCAAGAAAACTGTTACAAGGAACAGTAGCATGGAAACATTTTCTAAATATCTGGATGCCCACATACACTCTCATGCACCAAAGAAAATACAACAGTAAATACATACATGATATCCTCAATCAAAATGTACAAGGGAAAAGGAAAGTTAGAGAACAAGATCAAAAGTTCAATCTGCAAAGTTATTTAGGTCTCTAATCTTGGACCTCCAACATGTTCTTCTAGGCTTTAGATAATCAAACAATGTGTGGATCTGAGTTTGGGTTTTGTTCACAGTCTCTGTGAAATAATGTTGAGATAATGGTTTTGTACATATTTTTGGTGTGAGGAGTGACTGCATCACTGACATATGTCAATTATTTTATGATTCTAATCTGTCTTTTAGAAGCTTAATTCTCTCAATATTTTCCAAAAAGCACTGGAACAAGTGCTTTCTCCTTGGAATATTGGTGGCTAAATGCTTTTGGTTTATTTTAGCTTATGGGCTTAGAGGCCAAAACAGTGCCTTTTTGAACACCTATGTAACTGTGTGTAATTCCTGTCAGAGGAATTCAGTCAGAGCCAGTGCCAGAACCATGTGTGATGGTCTACAGGTTGGCACAGCCCTATTCCCACCAGGAAAGCATGTCTCCAGTCTGCTGTGTTTCTCCCTGTTGTCATCTCCTGGGCAATTGTAGCTCAGACATGCTTGTTAAATAGCAGATGGAAACAAAGGGGAAGAGGAAGATAAAGAGTCAAAAGAAGTTAAAAATATTTAAATCTGACACAGAAGGATTGTGCTGCTAAGATTAAGAGACAACACAATCTGACTAACAGAACCTGAGCAGCACCCCTGCCTGAAGAGGAAATTCACTCTATCTCCTTCTCAAACACGTATAATGCATGTCTGGTGATATTTGAATTTGAATTTGTCATTTCTTCTCCCTTGTATTTCCCTGTCAGAGCAAGCAATAATTATGAATATTGTGCCACGTAACTTACCATGGCAACTCTTTAATAGCTTAACATCTGTTAGATGCACCAACATGATGTAGGATGTTCTGTGGGATGTAGAGCTGAATTTAAAATTTTTGTGCCAAGAGCTTGGGCAACCCTGTAAGGTTTGATTATGTCCTAATATCATGACTTACAATCTCTATATTACTATCTTACCTATACCAAGTAGTAATGTTAATAGATCTTCCACAATTTCATGCTGCCACTTGTGTGGCAATCTTACTCATGAAAATGCAACATATGCTATCTCCGACCTAAGTCTCAAACAGAAAGACCTGCTTCAGCAGGTCAGTATGTAGCTACCATTCCTGCAATAACCATGATTATTTCAGCAGAGCAGATTTAGTAAGAGCAGATAAGTTCACTTAGAAACTGTTCTTTTGACTACATGATGCTTAACTTTTTGAAAAGCTGCTCCAAAATTTTTGCAAGTGCCAGAATCAGCTTAAAAAACCAACGGCTGTGTTTTCAAATCTTGTGGACAGACTGACAATTTGTGAAACATATAGTCCAGAAGCCAAATATATTTGCTCTGTGAGCCAAATAACCTCTTGAAGCCTTTCTCTAGTATTTTTAAAATCCTGTGTTCTCATAAACTGTTCCATGTTATGCAAAGGGAGTCTGAGCATTTGCTCTCTCCTAATATGTCCATACAGGATGGTGCTGGGTTTGCTACAGCAGGTAAGTAGTGGGTTGAATCTGGAATTTTGAATGATAGGAGGATTTAGAGGCTTAAATGCCTTGGGAGGTCTATGCTGAATCCTTTGTGTTAAACTATAGACATTACTGTCACAAGCCTGTCACGTATAAACACAGGATCTAACTCCAAATGTCAGCTTCTGATGTTGATTTTTCAAGACTTCACCCATTGATGATATTTATTTGCCACTGGGCCTGCATTTGCTCAGTCACAGCAACAAATCCAGTGCAGCCTGGAAAAGGGCTGAATCAGGAGAGAGAGTTATGTAGCTGTCACTCGCTGTCTTCACAGGACACAAAATAGAGTTTTTGTTCCCTTTTTCAGATTATGTGGATTTAACAGTTGCCATGATAGTTAATAACACTTTAACAATGTGCCTATAGCATCAGATTTTTTTGCACTCATGTTATACAGGCATGGTTTTTCTTGCTGATTTGATGGGCCAGAAGCAGCATGTCCTCACTTTACCCCTGCAACGTTTGGCAGCTGGCTAACACAGCAGTGCCTTTGACCTGCCATCATGCATTGCTTCCTTATCCTCTCCTTTTTCTCTCCTCCCTCTTGTAGGAACATTAATATGGTTCTCTTGCCATTAATTTTCATTTAGTTTTGCATAATTTGAATAACTGTTAAAAATTAAAGGACAGGCTTAAGCACAGTGGGATGACTGAACCCTGAAATTTTTTCCTATGAGGTGCAAAAATTCTTGTGTTCCCTTTTTCACAATTATATTATTTTCATGTCTGTGTTCCTAGAGAATAATGCATATATAGAGATGTAGGACTTTAAATACGACAATGCTGGGCCTCAAGTCCTGATTTGTGGTGGTTTTTTCTAAGGAAACATTGTCTTTCAATGGACAAATCTACATATTATAAAAATGCAGGCCTCCACTTTAGGGTGAGGTTTCATGGTGCCTGTTCCCCACTGGTTATAAAAAAAAATCTGGGAAAGTAAATTCAATCTGAATGACTCTCTTTAGAACAACATACATTGGGCAAGAGCAAGGGAGCTCAGGGTGTTCTCCAGCCCTGGCTGCACAGGCACAGAGCTCTGGTTGCTCCTGCTGGGAGCTCTGTGCTGTAGACCCACATTCAGGCCCCTTTCTTGGGGGACTGGCTTTAGACACAGCCTGCTGGCTTGCTGATTATAATACAGGTGCAGCAGCGGGCTCATGGGCACACACCACCCTCCGATAAAGCTGCAGCAATTGTTTGTGCTGATAGGGTTTTAAATTGCATCAGGAGGCACAAAAGGTGTCTGAGAACTGGACACAGAGACATGAAAGGATAATGCAAATATGGTACTGTCATGATTGAATTTTACCTCTTCTCTCAGTGACCTTAACTCTTTGGATGAAACAACAAAGAATGAGAGCGATCCTATATGTCATATTCAGTCTGCAAGAGCTCTGTGAAGCTCTCACTTTAAGCCATGCCCTTAAATATGTTTTTGATTTACATTATGGAGATCTGTAGAGAATGCCTTTCTCATTTTGATCATGATAGTTCAATCAGATTTTGTTGCTACACAGCGGATGATTGTAGTGTTTATATTTCCCTGCACTGGCACATCTAATTTAAACAAAAGTAACTCCACATGGTGTAAGGGTATTTCTAAAGGGAGGCTGTCATGGAGAGAAAAGTATTTCTGCAATTTCCACAGAATATGGTGTTTGTGCTAGAGACATCTGGAAATGTGTCTCACTCTACATCTGATTTATAGGATCAGAAAGAGATATGGCCTACTGATTAATGGGAAAATGAGACACTAATTCAATTTTAAAAGAATAGATGCTCAGAGATTTTTAGATTGCATTACTATAGTCATCTGTTTCATTTTGTATCCTACAATAAAAACTTAGCAGATACTTTGGTGTGATGTATTTTGTCTGGGATGTTATCTCATCTGATATCTTGAAGCTGAAGTCATTTATTTAGACCCTGGGACTTAAATTCAAGCTAATCTCACTTCCTTAAACCCCTGCCCACTGGTGCAGCCATGTTATACGGATCTAAAAGCTCTGCAGGTAATGTACATGCAGCACTCATTAGTGATGCTGAACAAATTGATGTGAACTATAATTCTGCATGTCAAAGAGCACTCAACAAATAAGCATTTGCAATAAATATGTCAATTTCCATAATTCTCTAATTTTAAAGAGTCGTTCAAACATGTATCCCAGGACAGCACTTTCATGTTTTATCAAGTACACTTGTTTGTGTTTGGAGCATGATTTTTCATATTTTCCAGAAGGGTTTTTTCTTTCATTCTCAAACAGAAATGACAGGAGTATAGATAAGGTAGACAAACACGATTAAGGACTGTGATAAAAGCCATATGATATTTAATAAGTCTCTGTTTTTCTGTCTATCCAAGATTCTATTTTCCATAAATTATCTGATAAAATATTTCTGCTGCTTTCCACAGAAAAGTATAATAAACCAAAATTTTTGAGAAAACCTGCTTTAAGGCTTTCCAGGCAGTTAGCCTTGTCCCCATGTGCTGCACTGACAAACCAAATGTGGCAACTTTGCTTAAATTAAATTCTTCCCTGTGATCTAGAAACATGAATCAATCAAAACTGAAGTGATGTGGATCATTATTATGCTGGATGTAATAAGGAAAAAAATAGAAAAGGCCCTATGTGAAAGAGAAAGGAATTCATTCCACAATAACTAGATGAAAAGCAGGTTTGAAAGCTGAGCCGGTGATGAGGGAGAGCTTCCCTGAGCTTTTTTGCAGTTATCCAAGGACAGGCAGAATAGTGACTGTTGAGTATCTGAGCATTGTGCATGACTGCAGGTGTCGTGGGTCTCAGTCTTTCTTTCTATGTTGTCATTCCTATAGCCAGCAGGAGAATTGCACTACATGTGTGGCTGCAGTGAAAGTCGATTTCTGCCCAAACTCTGTCACTCTGTTTTGACTGGTGGATGGAAAGGTGGGCAATGGCTGTTATCTGCATGGAATTTCCTGGGAGTTAGGACAATGAGACCGTTCCAGGCACAATTCTTATTCAGTTTTGGGAAGCCTGACCCAAACTAGGCTTTGTGAAATTGTGGTAAAGTGCTAATTTTAGCAAAAAACCCCAAAACCCAAAAAACCCCAATCAAAACCAACCAACCAAACCTAAAAACCCCATAACAAAACAAATCAATAAATCAATCACAATTTCTGTTCAAACATAGTATTTGTCAGCATGGTGAAAAAAACAGTCCTTCTAATACTATGGTTATACTGATTTTTATGGGAAAGGTTATCCCATGAAAAAAGCATGTGTCTATTAAGTCAAATGAAATTTAAATTTATATTAATTTTTCTGAAGACTGACTAGCTTCATTCTGCTTTCTAGGTTCTGCTAGGATTTCTGGGAGGTCTCTTTGAGGCACCAGTACAATTCTGACTTCACAATTACAACTCTACACAGATTACAATTCTGAGTCAGGGTGTCTGACTGGGTGACATGGAGAACGTGGAATAACTTGCTTTGTTGAGTTAGATATGTCCTGCTTGTTTTGTGTGTCTCTGGTCACTTCTGGGGATTTCTCTTGCCATATTTGTCCAGTCTGCCCTTGAGCTCCTGTAAACTTTGAACATCCTTTGGCAGAGTCTTTGCTCTCCTGTTTCTTGGTTACTCTTTTCACCAATCCTACTAACCTGGTCGGATGTTCCCTAGTTCTTGAATTGATTATCCTTGCTTTATTTTTGGTGTCATATGTCCAAAACAGAGGATTACATTCCAGAGAGCTCCACACTGGCAGCAGGCCTTGCTCCATGGCCATGAGCTCATGGTTATCCTCACCTTGGGCGTGTGTAGGGTGGGCGAAGAGGGCAGGGAGAGGGTGGGAATGTTCCAGACCTTTCTTTACACTGATATGGAGTGTGTGTCCTTGGTCCCACACTGACACAGCCCTCATCTCCCTCGCGGTCCTCAGCCCTACAAACAACTGCAGGCATTACCTCTGGAAGTTCAACAGCCTGTCGATCACCATCTCTGCTTTTGGAGATGATGCAACAAAAATTTAGGGGTGTTACTTGAGTTCAGAAAAAAAATGCCTAGGTTGACTGCCAAGTTGACAAAAAGTAACGTGAAGCAATTTTCAAGCTTTTTCTCGTTTTTTATTTTCTATGATTTTCTTCTCGTTCGTTTTTAACTTCACAATCTTTCTTTTACATTTGTGTGGTGACTTTGCCTATTGTTTTTGCCTATTGCTTTAGCTTTTGACTCCTTTTGGCTTGGTCATTCTCCTCATGTGGAACGAATCATTCCATAAAGCACACTGTCTTCCCCACTTTTCTGCAGTATTTCCTTTTATTTCTTCACTTCCAATAAGGAATTATGATTAACCATTCAAGTTACACTACATGGTATGCAAGTCCACTCATGAATCAGATCCAAGAGGGTTTTTTGTTGCTTCAGATGTTGACTTTGAAGGATGGGATCTGGAAGGGTAACAGGGTAATAGTATCCTTTGTATGGTGTGCAGCCATTTAAAGGATCTACTTCCTTTAGTTAATAACTTCTGTGTCACTCATTCAGTGTTAATAAAATGTAAAGCTCCTGTAGAAAAACAGCTGCAATGGTCAGAGCCTACACGAGGTGGCAGTACTGGTATCACACTGGTTTTCTTTTTTGGGGGCTTGCTGGTTTCCAGAAAATCTCCTTGTAAATGAATTGATTCTTGTCAGAAGTGGGCAAGCTTGCAAACAAGTCCATCTGGTAAGCAGCTTACTACATTTCTATATAAATAAAGAAGATCATCCAACTCTTTTAGGGTCACTCCGCCCCTCAGATCATGAGAAAGTCTGTTTTTAATGCAGAAAAATTCAGATACAGTGCTCCAAATGCATAACTGAGCACATCCTGCCTGGTTAGATGATGACAGGCAACTGCAGTGCTTGACAGCTTGGGGCAGAGTGAATCAAGCCTTGTAAAAAATCGAGCACGGATTTGCTAGGCAACCTTTTCAGCTTCATGGACAGGGGGGTGAAATGTACTTCTGTTAGGATGAGTCCCAGAGAATAGGGCCTTAGGATGGGAATTAACTAGGTTTTAAGCCGTCTACCACCAAAAGAAGTATTTTAATCTCATGTGGGGCTCTATTTTCATGAAATGCTTTAACTTCATGGATAAAAATCTTTGCATTAGAATCAGATACTCTCATTACAATCAATAAAGTCAATGGACAAAAATTAAACAAGTCTTCTGGTGCATTTTCTCCTCCTCCTGTTTTCTGAGATTTTTATGCCAAAGTGCTTTTCTCAGATGAGGTTTTTTTATTTCTACTTTTTAAACAAATGAACCAACCAGGGAGACTGAGGCCTGTGTTCCACCTAAAAATAACTGTGTTGCAAAAAACCAATGTGAAGTCCTGTGCATTTTCTATCCTTGTTTTACTCTGTTTCTGTGGAAAAAAAACCCCTATAAATCTGATTCCCAGGCAGATCACTCGAAGACTTTTTTCCTATGCCTCTCACTGTGCTGGCAGGATATGGTTTGGAAGACAGAAGGAGGTCTTGGCATATGAGAGTGGAAGTGAATGGAAATGGATGGAAGTGGAACACATCACCTGATGCAGACACATGTGAGGTGGGTCATCCTTAGTAGCTCTGAAAATCAGTGACCCCCTGGCTCTGTGAGCCTGAGCTTCAAAGTGTGGTGGGCCAGGGATCACATCCACTGCATTGATCCAGAGGGAAGCCCCAGGATTGCCCTATGTGTGAGGCACAGACCTGCATGCATGGCATGTGGAGTGGAGCTCAACCATCCAAGTTTCACACATCTACCCTGGGACTGAGGACATCTCATCCTCTTGGTTTCCCTGAGCAGCCCTCCTGCTCCTCCCTGGGTATTCCAGGTTGGAGAAGGACATTGCTAAGGAGGACAGATGATGTTGATGGACTATTCAACTCAGGCCATCGTTGACAGACTCTTGGCTACCCTGAGAATTAACAACAGGAAAGCCCAGCAGCTGGTAACTCACCAAGCCCCTTCCCAGGGCTGAGGTTCTGCAGCTGCAAACGAAGTCAGCCAGCAGGAGTATGGCTCCCAGAGGAGATGCTTGGGAACAAGACTATAAGGAGGGATGTGCAGATGGGTCAGGGACAGTGCTGAGGCTCTGTGATTTGAAGATCTGGTGCACTCTTTTGGATGCCTGTGCTTTCCACATCTTGAAAGTGCTCCAAGGTTTAGTGCTGCTTTTCCTGTTTTCGGAGCAGCTTTAGGGCAGAGGCAGACAAGTATAAAGGGAGGGCAGAGAAAAAGCCCTAAACCTTTGGACCTATTTGGTACCTGAACTTCCACTGAGGTCAGTGAGATACGATCCTTTAAAATCCTTTCATAGTTTCAGCATGAGAATCTTTACACAGAATTATTATGTTGCTACCAGTAGAATCCAAACCTAAAATAATAGCTTTCATAACTTTTTTTAAAGATTGAAAGAAAAAGAATACTTGAAAAATAATTAGGTGTGATCTTTATATTTTAAGGTTTCTCAGTGGGTGCAGAGAAAAGAAATGAAGCAGTGAAAGAGAAACAAGTTGATGTTCTGCAACTCACCAGAGGGGAGTGAGGGCACTGGGCTTGGCAGGGGCAGGTATCCATGCTTTCACTTCAGCACCTGCCACCTTCCTAAAGATGTCCTTACAAGTCCTGTCAGACTTCAGTGCAAGGACCAAATAAAGAGTGAGACCCTTTCCTGTCCCTTTCCTATATTTTCCTTCTAAAACAAGGCTCATTTCTTAAGCATAGTAACCTGAATGCTTAAAAATCTGTGTTCTGAATAATGACCTGAATTCACTGGCTCATAAAGCCATCCTTTGTTATAAATGAAAAATGACCAGATAGTTGGACTGGCAGGCAGGGAGCAGACACTGTTTTCATACATGAAGTATTTTTACAGGATCTGTGAGTGCAGCATATGTTGTGTTAGATAGTTTGCAGTCCCAAAGCCCTTTGCTAACCTGGGTTTCAATCAGTCCTTCCTTGGCAGCAGCACTTGCACTGAGGCCCTGGCTGAGTGGTAAAACAAGATTATGTCACCCTCCTTCACATCTGCTGCTCTTGGAGAATATCTAAATTCAGCATGATTCATTTGAAAAATTGTGGTTTTCTGAGGAACTGTGCACTTAGAAAAAAATGCTGAAAGAACTGATTAAATGGTTTTTAATCACTTTTCCCTCGTGTTTTGGTGGTGACTTGCAAGCAGGAATGGCTTCAATTCGAAAATGAGTAGGTTTAGTTTAGACAGTAGGAAAAAAATTCTTCTCTCTGATGGTTGTGAAGCACTGGAAAAGGCTGCCCAGAGAAGCTGTGGATGTCCCGTCCTTGAAAGTGTTCAAGGCCAGGTTGGATGGGGCTCTGAGGAACTCGGTCTAGCAGAAGGTGCCCCTGCCCATGGCAGGGTGGTTGGAAACAGATGATGTCCAACCCAAAGCCTCTATGAGTCTATGATTCTCTTATCCTCTTATACAAGGAAAGAAGGGCAATAACTTGTTTGTTTTGGTTTTCATTTTACATAACAATTATAAAAAAGCTGAAATAGCAGCCAAGAAAGGGATAAGGCATTATTCATGCACTTATTTAACCTTTTCTTTGTTGTTCAGCCATTGAGGTGATCCAGTATTTCAAGCAAGCTATCTGTTTCCAGTCTGCTTTTACAGTGGAAGATTTCCTTGGGTTTGCAGTTACCAGAATACAAAGGAATTCAGCCTGCAACTTAGAGGGTGGCTGAGAAACAAGAACTACTCTGAACTACATTCAGAGGGGATGATAACTACATCTGTTATCATTCCCTCTGAAAGATCTCTCTCACCTTAGAGCAGGCATTTTAGAGAGCTGGTGTGGGTAGATACTCTCCTCACTCAGATTCTTCATCCCTAGTTCTCATCTCTGTGATGCCTAACTATGGAGCTGACAAACAGTAAATGAGAAGACCCTGCTTTGTTAAATTAATGGCTCATGTGTTGCTGCACGTGCTGCTTATCCACAGGTGCCACCGACACCATGACTCGTCTCCTGGTGGAGAGTTTGGGCAGGCTTCCAGGTGTGACTCTGGTGCTGACATTAGCCTTGCAAAGCTGTCAACAAACACACAGCATTTCTCCTCAGTATGTTACCTTGCAAAATATAGCATGTTAGAGCTCCCTTTATTTCCCCTGAAAATGATTAATTCTTAATTGTGTCTATGTCCTTAAAAATACGTTTTCAAAGCATCAGCAGATACGAGTCAGGATCAGTACGAGACTTGACAAACCACTTTGTTCTTAGGAACAAAAGGAAACATCTAATAGGTAAACTCAAGCCTCTGAAAATGTATGGCAGAGTCTACTAGCAAGTGAAAAATGTACATTACTGAATCATGAAATCAGATTCATCTTAGTCACATGGAGAATTTGTGATTTTTGAAATTAGTTTTTTTGGAGAAAATGGTGATGGCAGCTCTTTCTACATGAAAGTGGGAAAATGACTGTGCACAGAAAAGAAAATTCTTATTCCCTGAGCCTGACAGTGTGAGCTATTGCAGAGATACAACAGAGAGATTATAGCAATAGGAATTCCTGTCTTCCAATAGAAGTGTGTTATGCAGGTGCTGTGGTCAGTCCAGCCCCAGGTGCTTTGGGGATTGCTTCCTCCTGGAATAGCTGCCAAAGTGGGCCCTGCATTTCCAGGTTGTGTAGGGACAGCACATCTCTGAACTATGTTGAAGCACTAAGCACAAACAATCCTAGACGGTTAATTTGATAAATAGTCTGAATGGACGAATTTCAGTTGATTTTTCCTTGTTTTTAAAGAGAGCTTTCTGAGGTTGAGAAGGAATTTAAATACAATAAAATATTCAATACAAGAACGTCAACAATGTTATAGACTGCCATAAACAAAGTGTTGAGAAAACACTTCATTTTCTCTCAGAAATGAAAATGGTTCTTTTCTCTGAGGCATAGTAGAAGTACTCAGGTGTGAAAGAAATAGTAATCCAGAACAGGGCAATAGCAGGATAAATTTAGCTGTGACAAGATGATTGCCTTTTGCCTGCATGTTGCAATAGGTAAACATAAATCAGTCAAGGTATACAACAGGTCAATCACTGAAAAACATGTAAAAATACCTAAAATTGTTGTTCCACTTACAGCTGCAGCAGGCACAGTTTTTGCACTCCACTATGTGCTTCCAATGCCGTGAGCTGGGCAAACAACTACAACTTTTCCAAATTAAATTTACGAGAGAATTCATACATCTGCATTAACAGCTGGGATTCTGTTTGAGGCCAGGACTGCTAAACGTTGCTGTTTCCATATAGGTGTCAATATGTGTGCTGGCTGCCTGACTTCCTCACCAGCCAATGGGAATTTAGTCAATGGAGCTCTGCAGGTGAACAGATGATGCTCGCTCTGGGTCAGCTGAGCAGCTTTGGAGGAGGCATTGGCTGGAAGATGGTTTTAGCTGTTTAAACATGTGCATGCAGTTCAGTTTGGAACTTGTCAAAATCATCGTCCATGACCTTCAGAAGGATCAATTCACAAAGCCATGAACCTACCAGACCTGTGTCACATCTGCCAGACCTGTGTGGCTCCCATGGAGAGCAGAGGATATCTCAGATCATTGTGGACAGCTGTGTTCAAATACCTGTCCTAACTCCAGTGACCACAACAGGAATTTAGAGGCATACTTCACATTTTACTCATTACTATACACATCCTCTCACACACAGGCATCTATGCATGTAACATAAAGTGTAGATGTGTACATAGGCATCCTCCCCTCTCCATTTCCTCCTGGGAATACAGGCTATTTTCAGTATTATTTTTTTAAATTTTCACCATTTACATGTATAAACATATTGACATCTCTTGTAACTATTTCCTCATTAAAGTACTTTTCCCCTGTCAGCCCAGAGTTTATCTGTGTCCTAATGATCTCCTCTGGTTCCAGTGTGCATAAATCAGGAATGCCACTTACTCCTTCAGGAGCATTAACTTTGGCAGTAATGTTTACTTTCAGTAATGAGCTTTAATTACTTTAGCAATTACAAGTATTTGACTGAATTTCCACTGGCTGCACACAACATCTGTACATGATGCTCTCTGATCTCTGCCCAGGGCTCCCTAGAACATGGTAACAGCTGTATTCCCATTAGTCTCTGAAGCAATAAGCAAGCAAAAGTTCTCCAGATTTACACTGGTGGTTGTAAACTAGTACCTCTCACCTTTCATGTCAAGTAGAGATTGAAACATGCTGGATACTGCCCTGTTTCTCGAGTGAGATAATGGTTAAATCACTCGATGTAAACAATCTGGCTTTGTAAGATACTCTGTCAATGCTGCTTTCCTAGCAGGGGTCTCTGGACTGATGTTTATTGATACTTTTGGGTATAGTGTGTCAAATGGCCTTTCCACAAGTGTTTGCCCCATAAAGTGTGAGCTACAGACAGAACCTCATCAGAGATCTGTTTCCTTACTGAATTACAAATGGTTGTCGATACTTCAGGAACTAGAAAATTAAAGCTGATTGTAGCATTCAGTTACTTTGTCTTCTTAAAGATGCTGCTTAAAACTGTGACAGGAGATGCTTAAACGCATCTTCCCCCGCCATATTATTTGCAACCATTTTCTTCTAGTGTACATGGACTAGATAAAAGGATGGTTATCTTTAAAGGGCAGGCATTCAAATGTGAGGGAATGCCAGGACTGAAGCTGCATGTTTAGCTTTATGCTTCTGGAGATATTTTTGCTCCCTTGCTCTTCATTTGCAAGGTCTGTGACTATCCTCTGTGGTCACTGGTCTTCTACAACCTGAACTACAGCTCTTGGATCATCTTCTTTAGCACGTCTGGGAGGCACTGAACCTGTGGATGTGTCAGCAGGGACCCTGCCTGTGCTTGTATGCCGTACTCCCAGACAGTTCTTGAGAGACTAAGGAGCAATTGCAAAGCAATCCTATCCAGTCACAAGTTGGGAATGCTGGAAATGAACCCCAGAGGTGTGTGCCTTGCTCTGCTAGGTTATCCTAGCTCTATGTAATCCTTGGTGATGACAGACTCCTTTAGAAGGGGTTTGTGGGAATGCCAGGAGGATGTGTGAATAGCTTTCAGGTCTTTTGGAACAACACTGATTCCTGCAGCACTTCACAGTGTTTTGTGCTGTGGGCAGCTGAGCTACCTCTGCCTGAACTAGTTTGGGCAATGAGAACAGTCTTTATGGAAAGTCAGATAAACTGGTCCTTTTGCAGAGAAGTCTTCTTTCAAAGGGAAAGGGACAGGAATGAGGCCTGGGAAGGATCAAGGAAAGCAGAATTGTGGTGTGGCATTCATTACAGAATCCAGAGAACTAATAACCCCGGCTACCCTGTCATCTTCAACAGCTAAAAAATTAACAAATCACAAAAATCTCTTTGAGATGATTAAAGATTAAGCGGAAAAATAACCAGATTGACTGTAAATGTCTCTCTCCTCCCCTTTCCCACTCTCTGCACATAGCTATACAGTTCTAGGTGAATGCCAGAAGGGCCAGGTGTCCTCCCTTTCCCTCCTGCCACTACCACGAAGTTTCAGGATGCCTTTCAGTGGTCTCCTGGAGCTTTTCAGCTGTGCATTATGGCTTGGGAAGGGAATTGGCTACATAATACACTTTGGCTCCTCAAACAGTAATTACTTCAATGGAATTATTAGCACAAAGGAAGATTTCTCAGGTGAATGAGGACAGCACAAACATGCGGGTTATATTTCTGCAGACTATAAATAGAGGCCAATCATTCATGCAATGAGTCCTTCCAGTGTAAGTCTCTTCTCCCCTGCTTTCTGAAGAGAACTTATGGAGAGGGAGAATAGTTTCTACTCATAAATATGTTGGCACAGAAAAATGAGCTGTGGAAACTGCCACAGACATAGTCCAAGTGAGATTTTTTAGGGAAGGGTTCACATGTATTTTTGATGCTAAAGATTTGATTTGATACAAAGATTTTTGGTGACTGAAGCAAAAAAGAGTGAGAAAATCATCTGTTAAGACTGACCATAATGTACATAATTTAGAAAAAAGAAAATAAATCCCAGCCCAAAATAGCAGATCATGCTTTATTTCCTATTATTACATATATGAATGGAATATACTGGGTTCAATTGACAAAGGAATGACTGGAGGAAGTCATGTAGCGTGCTCCACACTTGGAAATCTCATCCATGATGAGAGAGAGCTGGGTCCCCAATTAGATCTCTCACCCTTTTGCCTGAGGCTGTGATTTGATGTGACAGTGGGTATGACAGCGGGTTTGGTGACAACACTGCACATGTTCCCACCCCTTTGACTGCTCCAGCAGTTGATCCATGACAATCTGTACAGTCACACTGTTAACTGGAATCAAGGATGGCTCTTGCAGAAAAATCACTTGGCAAAAAAAATGTACCTGATTGGTTTTTACCCTAATACAAATGGGTTATTACAGTGGTTCATGGCACACCTGGGTGAGAAGACTGTAAAAATGACTGAACAGATTTAATTGGTAATTAATACTTTATTGCTTCAATTACGATCAAAAGTGCCTCTATGTGTATTGATTTATTATTTTCAACTCCAAGGGAAGTTTAAGTGAGAGGAAGTCATGCACTGTTTGTCAGACAGAGCCTTATACTCACAGCAGGAGTAGTAATTGAAATAATGATTTCCTACTATCTTCGTATTTACTTAGAGTTTCAGAAAAAATCTGCAGAAATGTGGGACACCATTACTGCCTAAAACCAGATATATTTTTAAAAGGAAAGGAGGCTGAAGTTTTTGAGAGATTTCTCCCAGAAGAGCAAAAATGTATAAGTGTGGCTATGGTATTTAGCATGTCTTTGATTGTACAGATGTCCAAACCAGCATAGAAATGCCTTTGAAATGTGTATTTTTGTGTTTCCTCTCTTCTTTTTCAAATGGTTACAGATCATCACTAGTCTTGAAACCATTTATAATTAATCTCATGACTCCCAATATTTAAATATGAGTTCATGACTTTCACTGCTTGATTTGACATGACCTGGGAGGCCCACTTACATTAAACCAATGCCTAACATTTTTACAATTGTAGTGGAGCAGGAATCCGGAGAAACAGAACAAAACATGGGGCAGTTAGAACAAAAAGTACTGTTTGTTTTCTAATAGATGGCCAAAGATGGGCTTACCCTCTGGAATCTGATAACTAAGTGAAGAAATTAATAATAAACAATCTTTAAGAAATAGCTCTGATATTAGATATTTTAATGTACAAGTTTCAATTGTATTTAAAATTTTTATTTTGTTCCATGAAAGTTACAAATGCATATCCAGGAGGATTCATGCTGCTCAGGGTTGTGATTTTTCTGTGGAAGCAAAGGAGAATTTTAACAAAAATTAGTCAAAATCAGCAAGTTACATGAAATTCTGTGAAATATTTTGACTCATAGACTGTTATTTCATGTTGAGTTAGGGTTCAGTAGCATGGCTGGTAGTCAAAGAGAATATCTAGAGGTAACTGACCTTCCATGTGCACTCTTTACAATAACAGGATCTATGCACTCTGATACAGTAAAAGGAGTGCATTCCTCTGTCTTATGCAGAAGACATCCAAATAAAAGATAACTTTTTCTTTGTCTAATATCTTCTTTTACCTTATTTTGTACAGAGTGGGGTTTTTTCTTTTATTTTTTCTGGGTTTTTTACACTCTATTCTCTGCTCATGGTGATTTCACACTGCTTTATCTTCACTGACTTTGATAGAATTGCATCTGAGTTACATAGGCACAATTTACTGGGAATGAAGCCCATTATGCATAATTAACTGTAGTGCATTGTTAGAATTCTTTTTATTTAAGAGAATTTTCCCTCCCTTTCCCCAGGGTGTGTTCCATTTGCTCCAGGATAGGAGGTAGAAAGGGAAGCTATTTATTTTTCGTGTTTTTAAAAGCACAGAGAGCATGAAGAAGGTTAGCTAGGTCCCACTGCTGTGAGACTTTTTTTCCTATACATTTCTTCCTGATACTGTCTGGATTGCTGAGGCATAATTATTGTGGCCAAAGACAAGGTCATCCTGGAGATCAACAAGCCATTAGAAAGAGGTTGAGAAAGAATGAGAACAGATCAGACATTGAACTGAGGCGTGGACATCATTCCCCCAGATCCCTTCTGGGACTTGTGCGGGCAACCTGAATGTGTGCACAGCCTTTCTGCAGGCAGTGGTCATGAGACACCAGCTCAGAGTCCAAAGCCCATCCCTCCCTTTCCTCGGTGTGACAGATGCCCCAAGGCAGCTCCTCACTCCACACAGCTGCTCTTTGCTGGGTTTCTCAGGGCAGACCTGAGAATGTCCCTCTAAGCTGATCTGCATACCTCAAGTATTTTCATCTTCACTGCCTTCGTTCACTTGCATCATGTATTTGCATAAGAAAACATGTTGAAAAGTGTCTCAAAAGCTGGCTTGTATGATTGGAGTCATGTCTGGCCCTTGGGATTTGGGTGCAGTGTCAAAAGTGAGTGTGTTAAAGCAGCTCTCTCTCGAGGAGGGTGTTTGCTGACTTCAGGGGTTTACAGAGAAAATTGCAAGGCTTTTGCCTCTGCCCTAATAACAAACATCAGCTTCTTTTTAAGTCTGTTAGTTTGAAGAGAAAGAAAGGCAAGGCTCTGGAAGACAAAGCCCTGAGAATTAATTTTGATTTTTCTGGGATACATTTGAAGCAGATATAAAGCATTCCAAAATTTCTCTCGTGTGTTGGTTTCCTGTGGTTGATTTACAGGCTGTGACAGAAAATCCATTTCTGTTCCTGTAGATGCTAAATTCATTACCTTGCCACAGAATTCAGATTCTCCACTTCTCCTTGAACTTCAGCTTGTTACTATGGCAACCAGTGTCAGACAATATATTTTTTCTTCTCACTATTTTCCATTGGCATGGTTGCATATTGCAGTAAAAATAGTATCCTTTTGCAATATTAATTAAAAAAAATTACAAGAATAACTGGTTTTTATTAAAAAGTTTCCCCTCATTCTGTGATTTTAGGACATACATTGTATATGTAGAATAAGTCTGATTATTCACAATAACATAAAGAACTTTATAAATTATCAGGGCATATTTTCCTTACAGCTGCACTGAAAAAGCTTTCCCCCCCCCCCTTCTTCTTTCAAATCTTTCAATAGATGGATATTTTAAGTTACAGTAAAATGCTTTTTGAAATGGATTACATTTTTCTTCAATAAATAACTGGTCACTGTCCCCTGTTGGAGATGTTGCCTCCTCTCTAGACTTGTCAGAAGTATTGAGGGATTAGTTTGCCAGTAAAAGTTCAAGCTGTATTGAACTCATCTCCCTCTGAAGTCTTGTTTAAATTCCAAATTGGTTTCTGAGGGGGGAGTCTGTTCTTTGCTGCAAGAAATCCAAGGAATGTCAGGAGGATGAAAATGAAATCAGTCAATCAATGGGTTGCCCTTGCCCTCCTGAATGAGACGGAAGGCTGATAAACTGAGGCAAGTATTAGCTGATTAGACTGATTGACAGTGCCCTGGCCAGAAACAGCAGTCTGTAAAAATCTATAGAAGGTATTCAAGAATTCAAGGTTTCAAGAATAATGAAGCTGGGACTAATTTAGTAGTAATGGCTGACATACATTAACTGAAAATATGCTTATCTGAACATATGATGCTTTGTTCAGCCTTCTCTTATACATAATTTATTTAAACCAACAGATTCTTAGAAGATGAGTGTGCTGCACAAGCCTGAGACACGTACAGGGAGTCATACTGAAAAATACCTATGTAAGAGAAGTGTTTAAGTGGCAAAAGCTCTCAGCAAAGAGGGTTTTTTGCTCTTCATGCAGAGCATGGAAATATGTTACTCAGCATCTACCTTTCCACATGTCTTCCATGAGTGTTTAATCTTTCAACTGGTTTTACTGCACCATTCTTACTAAAGTGCATAAGGAGGAGACAACTGCTAATAAATAGATTTTCTTGACAGCTCTCTGAGATGAAAACATACTGATATCCAGGCTTGTGGATACATCATCTAAGTGACTTAAAGCCTAAGCTCTACAAGACAAGTCATCCAATCTGAGAAGCCCATGGACTAATTTGCAGAGCTTTTAGATTTTTGTGTTGCACACCCAGGACACAGGCATTCCCTGGCTGCTGTTACAGTTGCAGATTAACCTTTTAACACAGCTTAATTAGCAGCACAGCCCTGATGACTCAAAGAACATGACACACCATGTGCATTAACTCAGGTAGGAATCCTGTAGGAAGGTTGTAAGATGATCATGATCGAAAAGTTCATGCTAAAATACCTTAAAAATAGTTAATAGATGTCAGTGTATCCTATTAGGTTCTGGGAGTTCCAATTTTACTTATATATGAAGCTGTAATATTACTTTAAGGCTTTCTTAATGGTTACCTCCTATTTTTTTTCTCTCACC
>VWYP01009723.1:0-34778 GCA_013400435.1 Pycnonotus jocosus | reverse complement strand
TTTTCTTTGCCCCCCCCCCCCCACCCCCCAGCACTGTATTTAATTGCTGGTGAGAACAGGATGAACAGTGACAGCATAGAACTGACAAGATGAAATATTTCTCACCTACCACTTGAAGTTCAAAGATCAGACATCTAAAGCTGAATCATGCACATATCCCTTGGCAGTAGATGAGGAGAAATTCCATCCGCCAAGGTGCCTTACCCCTGAGATCTGAAATAAATTAAAGCAAGAATAGGGTCTTTACTTTACATTTACTCTTTTGAGTTTATGAACATAACTTTTTTTTCTCCATGAGGCAGAGGAATGTTCTTCAGAGCAGATTTAGTACCTCACATATTTGGGCCCAGATTCTTTAATCTTGACCCTCTCTTACTTTTTATTATTCTATACTGATACAAATATGTGACTGGGTCATTTTTGCACAGTCATTTGTGGGAATGTTTGCATATGAAATGAAAATTATAAACTTTCCTGGAAAGAGACATCTTCTAGGCCTTTCAAGTACTTACATTTCACTAGCAGTTATATTGCTCATTTTTGTTCAATAACTACCCTGAAATTGAATGTTCCAGAGTTTGACACTATACAAATAAATGCCACTGAGAGCAGTACATCTGGTTTCAATAACAACAGCAATAATTTCCAATATTTGTTTTCATAATGGAAGACCAGAGTCCAACAGCAGTACTGGTGAGAGGAACACTGAAAGTGAGAAGGGCATATAATTTATTACACATACAAAAACTATGTTAAAAGAACATTATTAAGGTTGTAAAGTCAAACACTTGAGACTTAGGAAATGCCAGAATTAAGGTGGTCTGTGCAACTTTAATTTGACCTCTCAGTGTATGCCTCTAGATAGTTTTTAGTTACATGAATGTTTGTGATTTCTCTCCAAGACACCCACCTCAGTCAGTGCACAGAGAGTGTAAGTTGCCCATTTAAGGAACAGCTATGCAATACTTATTTTCCTTCTCGTGTCTGGCATGTGATACTTTTGCTCTGCACCACACAAATCTTGCTCTGAAGGAAAAATAGTCCGTTTCCTCCCATAGAGTTTTCTCTTGCTCATTACTGCTGCAACTCATTACTCTGCAGCATCATTTTTGTAGCAATCTGTGTCTGTGTGGCAGGGAGGGGGCTGATGACCTGACGCTCACACTGCAGGGAATTTGCTACACCTTTTCAGAATATTTTGAATACCTGTGAGCAGCTGGGGGACATTAGGTAGAGGCATCAGCAAAGGAACCTTTCAGTTTAACCTCACCCAAAGAAAACTGACCTGAGTGCTGCAGAAGAGTGGAGGAATGCAAACTAAAGCATGGCAAGTGGGAATGACTGGGAGATCTTCAAAACCACACTGTAGCTCAGACCTAAGAGGCTGTGTTAGGCACATCCTGTGAGAGGACCATCTCTTTTACTGATGGAGGAACCACACACACAGAGCAAAAAGCATCAACTCATTTTGGGTGTGAATGTGAGATAATAGAAATTCAGTCCCTTCAGACTTACCACTTAGAGCAGCCCCTTCTCTGACATTGTCTTGCTGCAGACATAGACACATGGGCCTGATGTTTTCCTGTCTGAGTATTTAATCCCATTTTAAATTCAAATTGACTCCTCACTGCACACTAAAATCAGTAAGTCACATATCCCACTTCTATATTAGAAAACTATGCAGAGCCAGGGCAAGGGTCATGGCACAGCTTGCTTCCACATGGTTTTATTTCCTCCCTGCCTCTCAGCAGTCCCGGAAAGCCTCATCCATGCTGCTTACTGGGTACATACTCTTGCTCATGTTCTCTTCAAAGCTGTAACTGACCAGCTATCCTTGTTGGGACTATTTCCTTGTCTTTGGCATGGATAATCATGCAGTTGCCATAGAACAGAGGCTATAACTCTGCTTTCTTCCCTTACCAACATCATATTTCCCATATGGGGACTATGAGCTCATACTTTTTTCCATGTCCACTGAGCTTGAAATAAATCCAGCTGTATATAGCCAGGAAATTCCAGCACTTGGTATTTCCATTTCCTTAAAACATTCTATTTGTTTTATCTGCATTTAATTTCATCTGGAGGTTGGGGCTGACAAGTTGCTGATCTGTAGACTTTGCTTGGTTTCATCCCCAGAGCAGCATGAACTTTCTCTATGAAGGACAAATGCATGCTCATTATTACCCATGCAGCTTGCACATTCCTCATCACACAGTGTGGGAACATGGATTTCCTTGTTCCTCTTGCACAGATCCCAGTGGTACCAATGAAAGAAAAAGAAAATTACTTCTTTATAATCTAATCAGTGGCTTTGCTGCCACGTTGCCCCAGAACAGTAGCACATCTGATACTACTTTGAGTTTGGACTTGACATTGGACAATCAGTCATATTTTCCAAATGTCCAGTATGAGCTATGCTGAAGTTTGACAGGTGGTAAGAATCACCGATCCTAAAACAAACAATAAGTAGCACATCTTATAAAATTACATTACTTCAACTCTACTGAGCTGCTTTTATTTTAATCAAATATCATAATGCCAAAATAATGACTAAAAGGAAATTGTTAGAAACAGTTGTCCTGAACACGATGGAAAATGTGCAATTAAGTGAAAATTTTCCTGTCTACAAACCCCAGCAATAAACCACCACCACTATTTTTCATAGTGGATCATCATGCCATACGGTTTTTTAATAAAATATATTACCTAGTCCAAGCCTTTGCTATTGCTCTATTGCTCTTATCTATCATTTGTTATAAAGACAGCAGACATCTTTGATTTCTCTCATTAAATTGAATCCATTCCTGTCTTTAGGTTATTGCTCTTTCAGAATCACATCTACCACATTCCCAATTGGTTTTAATTATCTTTCTTGCATTCTCTTTCTCAATATTCTTTTTTTCCAAATGTTTTAAATTGTTTTATGTTGATGGCAAAGCATCTTGCTGGGGCATGTTTATTGAAACATGCTACTTAAGAAGCTAATTACAGGGTAGATTATATTTTTCTTTTAGCAAATGCACTTGACAATTTTAATTTCTTGGCAGAAAGAAATAATTAACAACTATCTTGAATGCTATGCCATGTATATGTGTGTGATCTTGGTGAATAGATGCTAAGGTTCATGACCCTGCTTTGGTATCCTTTAGATAAGGAAAGACCTTTAATCACTTTGGAGGAAAGCTTGCATATGTGGTAACAGTAACAAGGAATTAGCAGATCATTCGGAACTGTTTTGTGAGAAAGATATATAAGCAAGAGTTTGTATAAAAATTTAAAAACTTGGGCTAGTTTCCAATCTGATGTAAAGCTGTGTGGTGTTGTAGACTTAGTCAGAATTTACCAAGATTTACTCTGGGAAATGTGACCCAGATGGCTTTGTTTCCTCATGTTGTTCCCTCTTATTTGTCTGCTCATTTTCCAGTCGATTCTACCAGCAGGTCTTTCCAAGCAGGCAAGTGTGGAAGCAACCAGACAGGAAAAAAAAGCAGAATGTTAACACCCAAATGAGAGCAGTGGGAGTTATTCCACGGGTTAAGATGAAGATGTATGGCAAATTCAGACCACTAACACAGGGATTGGAGAGGACTTAACATCTTGTTTTCGGGTGGTTTTCTCTCAAGTCCTACTTCTTTACATTTTTGATTATACATAAGAAAGAAATTCCCATTTTCTTGCCCAGACCACTTCATAAAGAAGACCTTTACTGCTATTTAGCACATCTTCAGCAGCTGAAGGAGATCTCAGTGCCACATAAGCAAAGAACAGGAAAGCTCATGGTGAGAACTTTGTGGAGCTTTACGTGACAGAATATTTTTACACAAAACAAATTGTAGTTAACTCATACTGTGAGTTTCATGCTTGCTATTTTCAGCTTTCTCCATTTTATTAAAATAAATGTCCCTAATATTTTTGTCCTGTCTGGTTCTAATTTTCTCATATATTCGGTTTCAAGAAACACAGAAGCAAGGACAAAACCTGTTTTTTTTCACCAAAGTGTCTGCCTTTTAGGGCTAGGTTCAGATAGCTTACTTTAGGTGCTCAGTTCAGATGTCTTGCAGCCTGAAAAGGAGTCATCCAGACTTGAAGGATGAATACCCAGAATTGATGTGTGTGCTCACCAGAGGCACAGACCATGATAGCATCATGGTATCTGCACCTCTCTGGAGCTCACGAGATCGAACCAGAGCTGTGCATTGCATGATTCCCATCACATGGGGTGAGTTTCGTGAAAGGGTGGGTGTTTGCCTGCTGTGCTTATGTTTCTTTGAAGTGGCCACACAACAAGCAAAAGGTCCTTCTGTGCCACATCACTCAGTCATGAGAGGGTTTTGCAGGAGTTAGGCAACCTAATGACTTAGACAAGGCTGCCTTTATGTCCTTGCAGGTGTCTAGGTTGAGGTGTGTGGGGGATTGCACAGACCAGCCTCAAACTTGGTTTTACTCACATAACAAGATATTTGCTGTGTCTACTTAGCACTATCATACCCAAAACGTGCCAAATATGGAAGCAGTGTGAAGCTGAATAGGAGAGTAACACCTTTTAAAGCACGTTAATAAAGTTTTAAAAAATAAAAGTAAGTGGAATTCGTTAGTCTAAAATACAACCTCTAATCTTTTAAAGGCTGGCATAAGCCTATAACCATAGATTTTGGAGTACTTAAATGATTGTATAACACCAAAATGTTTATATGGGCACGCATAAAACTAAATTTTAGACCTGTTGTGCTTTTCAGTGTGATCTAATGGCTGCTGCACAGAAGCTGTTGTTAGGACTCATAAGCTCTGTTTCTCTTTTCTGCCAAGATTTACAGCTAATGAGATGCTATTTTCTGCACTCCTTGGCTAGTGCAGAACTGTATTTGTTGGGCGTTGTTTTTATGATTTAAGATTTACAATTTCTAATGACCATAGGCAAAGAAAACTTTTTATTCACTTAAGCACCGTGGGAGATGGCATGTAACAAAATCACCATGTAATTTTCACTACAGAAACATTGTTGCTTCAAAGCCACCGTGATTTTTTTCGGCTTACGCAAAGAAGCAAATCCTGACCCCTTGGCTTGTGCTAGGCAAAAGCTTTGCAAACATCCCTGTAGAGTGGATTTTAATTTTCATGAATGATTTCCTAAGACTTTGGTGAAACAGAAGTAGTCTGAAAACTGATAAAAGTGGAATGAATATCGTTTTCTGGGAATGAACAACCTATTTTCCAATGCCAGGAAGCAAAGTCTATTGTATTCAGGTGTATTGAATTCAGTCTGGTTACTGGAAAATAGAATTACTATTCTAAGTAAAAGTATCTGAAAATGTCCCAGAGAAAACAACTTTTTTTTCATGGTATAGCCATAAAAACCTCATATTATGTCTGAATTAATATAATTTATAGTAACTTTAAAGTCAGCTGTAATTCAAAAAGAAAGAAAAAAGGACATGTTTCTGAAGTTCGATGATAATTCTGAGAATTCACTTTATTTCCTTTTCTATATTGATTCATTGTTTGGAAATTTATGCAATGATTTCAGCTCACTCAGATAAGGTACTATGCCTGTTACATTAGTATTTTGAAGAGGTTTGGCATAAGTGAATAGGTAATTTTTCAGTAAATTGCTCAGGCTGAAATTAAGATGTTGAGCTCTTCTCATTTCTAGACTTTTTTGGCTTGTGGTCTCAGCTCTAGAGGGATGTATGCTTACATGTTTTGCATGTCTTTTTGAGGAGACTAATCACTAAGAAAGGGCAAGAAAACCTCTGAGACACTCTTCTTGTGACACCAGATAGACAGTGCTGTACCCCATTAATATCCAAGATAATGATGCAGTGTTGACACTGCCATCACCACACAGGCCAACAACTAATATGTGAATGTGCTTCACCATTGGAGGGGCTTGAATATTTTTATTTCAAGGTTCAACCCTCATAGGCTTTTGTTTCAATAAGAGTAGAGATTGACCTAAAGCAGCCATGGTTTTATGTTCTTATTAATTGCATATAGCAAGAAAGTAAGTTTTTAGACCTGGATCTTTTATAATTTTTTTTTTTCATTTTGACTATCACACTCTCCTTTGTAATGTAAATAACTCTAACTATGATGCAGTGAAGATTTTCCTTCATGCAGGTTTAAAAGACTAATTGGCCTCAAGTGTAATATGGGCCCTTTACAGTCACCTGGTGCAAGTAATTCCTCTGACCACATGCCATAAACTCAGACTATTGGCATGGATTCTATAAAATCCACCTGGCCACTAATTTGCTCCCTGGGATACCATATACCTATAAACATGATTATTCAGTAGTTGAGGGCAAGTTTTTAGATGATGTTTGAGTCTGGCAAGAAACATCATCTAATGTACTAAACCTGCGAGTATTTCAGTTCATCTGAATCAAACTCATTTTTTTAGGCAGTCGCTACTGTCCTTACACCTGCCTTTGAGCTATCCCACAGCTGCAGCTGCTCTGATGAGAGGAAGAGCAAGTGCAGCAGGTGGAGTGTGTGGGTAGCCAGCTTTGCTGGAGGCACAGGGGACAGTCAGGTGGACACGTATGAGAGCACTGCAGTCATGTGTTAAATTTTCTAAAGGGGTGGGTTGGGCCTTTAAGACCATAAAGGGACCACAACAGAGAATTTTGTGAATGTCTACAAGGGATCAAAGACAAAAGTCTATGTCTAGCAGATTGCAGCCAATGAAGAAGCACAAATGACCATGGCGTTGTAAATATTGCGAACACTAGATATTCCGTTGGACATTCTTTAGAGAAATAACCCACACCCCCAAAAAACCATAAAACCCTCTATCGAAACACGTATAAAACATGTCATACCATGTGTACTGCTGCTTTCGTGTGCTTATGTGTTTTTAAAACCTAGTTCGACATTTTCTTCTAACAAAGACAAATGTTGCCTCACTGATTCTGAGAAGACAATTTCTTTGACAAAAGTTTGTTCAACACTGAATGAAAGTTATGGTTTATAAGGCTGATACAATCAACCAACCAAACATCCATCCACCCAAATATAACTAATTCAGACAGCTGTTTCCCCTTTATAATTTATGCACATGGTTAGAGATATGCCCCATTAAAAACCTTTGCTCATTGATTTAGGGTATGTTTAATCTACAATCACAGAATTTTTTGGAGTAATTAGGGATTTTTGAACAAGCTTTAAGCTAGATATGCCATGGATAAATAAACCTCCACAACATAAACCCTGGGAAAGAAGTTGAATTAAGGATGCTTTGTGTGTCTGAACTTCATAGAGCTATCACTTCTTTGATTGTCATGTAGTCCTTGTCTTAACTGTTTGGCCATCATTTTCCCTAAAAATCACTCATATCAATTCATCAGTACAAAAGCACATTATTGTTGCCTCCATGTTGCCAAGACCTGGCCTCTAAGCTGGGAATTCCTGCTAAGTTTATCATGAAGAGATTAAACAATAGTGACAAGTAGGGATGTTGGTATGGACACACCATGATCAGAATAAATTGGTGCAATTGTACAATTGAATACCTTCAGCCAGATGCAAGACATCTCCCTCAGAGAGCTTGCTGTGTGGGAAAGCAGAGTTATTGCTATATTGCGTAGCAAATTCAAGCAAGAGGACAAGTCACCATGCAGAACAAGGACAGGAGTTTTGGTGTAAAATTCATCGATTTCTGTACATGAAAGCGCTCATATAGCAGAAGACGAGAGAGAAATTTGCTCAGCAGTACACGGAGGGGTAAGGCACATGTTTGTGAATGTGGGATAAGATTCAGCAGCCGAGGTCTAAATCATTGCAGGGCACAAGAAAAAGAATGGTTGGACTATCCAGTTCCAGATGGCAACTGACCCATGTATTAAGATATCAAGATACCCAAATCCTGGAGAATGTAGCAAATAGAGTCAGGGCCACTAGGACTTCTGGAAAGAACTGGAGGTTGTGTGAAAAATTCAGGGGGCATATTTTAATCCTGTCAGTTCTCAAAAGAGGAAGACTACTAGATGAGAGCAGGAATAAAATAAGCACATAGACAATCTTGAGTTTAACCCCTTTGGGTTACTGATTTTGTGACATTTCTGGATTATTCAGAGAATTACTAGAGCTTCATACTTTTAGATCATCAATATTGGAGAACCCAGAGTACAAGGTCCTCACTGAGCACACTGAAAGGCTCTGCCCCATTTTGACTGGGTCATACTTTGATTTCCTAATATTTATTGTTTACTTGGTTTGTGGGTGTTTTTTTCTGGAGTTCCCACATCATCAGCTCTGGCAATAACAATGATATTTGCTAGGTAGATGCAGGTGTGGTGTGATTTTCCAAGGACAGATACAAACATCAGCTTTGAGAACTGCAGAGAACCATTGTACATTTCAGGGAATATGAACCAGAGTCGAAATTAAGGAAAATTAATGACTGAAAAGGTGCTTTTGGCTAGCAGGGGAAGTTTAAGAAGCTGGGTGAAAAATGATAATTGTATGATTAAATTCACATATATCTCTAATGTGAGCAGCCAAAATCCTCATTCAAGGAAGGTGAAAAATACCTGCCTTAAAATGTACTTTCACTCTGAAACTGATAGTGGTGTTGCCTAAAGGTGGTTTTCAAAAGGGCCAGTACAGCCAGGGTAGTGTTTTTTTCAGGTGATCTCAGAAGCTTGGTGGTGCTACAGTTCTCCAGTGCACAATCACCTCTCACAAACTCCTCTCTCCTACAGAAGAGTGCTTTACCTCCACCCAGCATCCGACTGGCTGAGCCCATGTTGGCAGCCTGCGTCTGAAATGCATCTTTTGTCATTCCTCCAAGCGTGCTGGGGAGGTCTCTGGGGCAAGGCCTTTGCTGGCTCTGTGCCCGTGCCACATCCTGGACCCTGCCAGTGAGGAGCAGCAGTTTCTGTGTGCAGGGAGGAAGAGAAGATGATGACGGCCCTGTGGCTGGTGCAGGAGGAAGCTGCTTTCTATTGCTGGGACTCCTTTGATGGCTGGTTTTGATGGGGTGAGGTGTAGTCACATGAGAGGGGGTGGGAAGGGAGCAAAAAGAAGAAAAGTCTTGTGTGCTGCTTCTGTGCCTGCAAGTGTTGGTCCCAAAAAATGCGCTGCTGCTTTTGAACTTTAAAGATGCAGGAATGGTATAGATATTCCTGCTTCCTGCTTTCAGTAGCCATCTTTTCTGAGTGAAAATCCTCTCTTACCATACCACAGAAAATAACCTAGCAAGCTTTGGAAATTTTGGTGCACCCTGTCATGCCGAAAAATCCATGAAAACAACATATGTTTTTCCAAACCAGGCACTGCCAAAAATATATTCCTTCATGGTTGCAGAAAATGAAGCTTTCAAGTGTAACTGAGAGTTCTCCCCCTTTTCCTGGCTTTATGAATGCAGGATTTCACTTCCCACAACAGCTCATCTTCTGCATGGGAGCCTCCGTCACATTTTCACTCTGTGCCCATCTATCCCCCATGGAGTGAGTTTATTGCAACCAACAATAAGTGGAGAAGATGGAAGCAGATGTAAATAAAAGGCTGGTGATCATTTTTAGCTTGAAACAATGAACGATGATCACCTGTTTTCTAAGCAGGCTGAATGGAGCTTGTACTTCTTCTTGGTCATCACTAATAAAATAAAATGCTATTAAAATGATTTCATTACCAAAATTAAATACCTCGATCCAAATAATGCTGGGTGCTTCTTGCTGCTCCTTATGAGTTGCTTCATATGCAGATTTTCTCAAATCAGTGTGTCAGATATTTTAGACTGATATTATATTTTATAGGTTAAATGTGCACAGATGTATTTAATATATCTGATATAGTGAAGTTGTCCATATGTGATGCATTATGTATGATAATGCCTGTATTAAAGAGTCTTTTATAGTCTCACGTTATATTTCCATTGTGTAGGATGATGTATTATTTATTCACACACTGATTTCCACGTACATGTGTGCCGAAGCAAATTTGCATATGTCGTCTGTCTGATATAGTAACAAGCACGCACAAACACATGCTTAGAGTACAAATGGATAGATATGAAACATTTTCTAATATTCTCTTAGCAACAGCATTTTGTTATTGATCACATCACAAATGTGAAACACTTATTCAGCATAAAACGTCTCTGTGCTTTCTGCAGTGGCTGCCATCTTTTTTTTTCCTTCTTTCTTCAAATCCTCTGGCTTCCCTTGGGAAGGCTTTTATGCACGTTCAGTATGCTCACACAACTATTTCTACTAGCGCTGTTGCCATGGAAACCAAGTGATTTCTTTTTTTTCCAACCTCCTTCCTGTCAGGATTTGGACCCGGTGCCAGACCTTTCCACTGTTAGCAATAATATTTTTTCAATATTTGGACAGATCTTTTAAAGAAAAAAAAAAATCTGTTTATATTTTCAAGATGTGGTACTTTGTTTCAGGATACAAATTCTCAGGTACTAACATCAGCCAATTTATTCACATACCTCAAGGAGCTAAACAGCTCTTTCTTTTGCAACATTTAGACCATGACATTTTGTAAGGAAGATGCCAGAGTTGCTTATTAATTGTAGACTTCAAATGTGAATGAAGGGATGTATGTAATAGGTCAGTGGACTCTGTCTCACATTTTCATTTTTTTGAGAGCTCATTTTCAACATGTTTCTTTAGTACACACACAAACAGCTTCCTAACCACAAACAGAGATGTGTAATTAATTACTATATAATTTGCAAGTTATTGATTGGCATAATTTGCAGTCCTTGCCTTAGCAGCTTCCTCATATAAATTTTTAAGTATTTTAATTATCTGACTACATAACATATTGATTTATTTAATGAATCTATGCTTAGTTGGATACACAACAGCATATATTAATTTTATAACTGTTCTATTTGGGCTCAATACATTTTTTCAGTTAACATGACATAGAGGACATAGCTTTACACTGAATCAATTGACATATTTTAAGTGTCATTTGACTTAAACCACACATGCACATTAGGTCATATCTACAATTCAACACAGGTATATGCATCTGATAATTTCCAGTTTATATAAAATATTGTACTGAAAAGCAGAATCATAATCATACATTTTCCTGTCTGATTTCAACGTCACCTTATCTTTTGGATGCAAATATCATGTTACACCAGCAAAATGCAGGAGAAGGAAGAGCTAAGATGATTCAAAGGTGCATTTCTCTCTTGTCATCAGGCAAGCATCGGACTTGCAGACCCTGGTCCAAAGCAACCCAATCTCCTGTAACAAAATTGCCAAGTGCAAG
Organism: Pycnonotus jocosus; assembly: GCA_013400435.1. Classification (NCBI taxonomy): domain Eukaryota; kingdom Metazoa; phylum Chordata; class Aves; order Passeriformes; family Pycnonotidae; genus Pycnonotus; species Pycnonotus jocosus. Next base: position 23,537 of record VWYP01009723.1, on the reverse strand, counting down.
GCCACTAGAGTGGTCTCTGGTCCTCTTCTTTCCCTGTAAAACCTCTTTGGCGTAAGAGGTAATTAAAATCGTGTAAACATGAAAAACAAATCGTAGCATGTGCATTTATCTTTCAGTGACAGAAGAGGGAGCAGTTCTTCCTTCGCACTGTCAGAGATCCCCTTGGCACCCATCCCCCCTGCCCGTGCCCCTCTTGCCAAACGCAAACCTGCTCGATCATAATCCAGACACGGCTGAGTTTTGCTGTGGGGGCAAGCGCCAAGACGTTTTGGGGTCGAGGGTGGAGCGGGGACAGACCACCCACTTCGTCTCTGGAGGAACAAAGCTGAAATTCTTTCTGGGTTGCAACTTTCCCTAAGGATATAGTTAGATATCAGGGTCTTTTCTGTCTTACTGTATATTTTTATTTGTAACAATGGTGGGGTTTTGTTGTTTTTTTTTTTTTTTACACTTTTTTTTTTTAAACCTGCCTCATCATGCTACAAAGAAGCCATGGTGGTGTGTAGTCAACTGGAGTGAATGTGTGCATTCTCCAGGTCTTGTTTTTGTGAGACTTTGTCCTGCTGTTGTTCCCACTCTGAGCTGAGCAGAGACCACGCATGCCTGAATAACGGGGCCCTTTCTGCCTGTTGTAATCCCGAATTGTTACAGTCTAGGGGCCAGCCATGCTGTCACCGTCACAAATTGATTTAACCATCAATTGCAGTGGTCATTAAAGCTGCTAGAAGTCCCAGCCAAGCTGATGAATTGCAGCTGAATGTGAAATGAGCCTCCAAGCCCGTTTCCCACCATCTCATATCAAAGCCTATTGTGTCCCTCCAAAGTAAAGGGTCGGAGGTTCAGCCTGGAGTTCAACAATGGGCTCAGTCAGAAGATAGAGCCCCCTTCGCCCTGGTATTCCCAATTACAGTTTGCTTTCCATACCTTATTGTGTAGTATTTGCATGCAACTAATACGTGGAATTATTGACATACCCCAGTGTCAATGGAGCTTTTGAAAGGTTTATCCCCCAAATATATGGAATCCCAAGCATCTGGTGGCTCCCCAGTAACGACAATGAAACGATTCCCTGGTTTTCCTCCTCCGGCAGTGCAGTCGACTGATCTGAGCTGAATGGCTATCTTTACTCAGCAGAGATTAGCTGCTTCCAGGCCTCACACAAAAAAAGCCCCTGGGTCTGCTTCTGGAAGTCTTTTTCCTTCAGATGTATTGTTCCCTGGACCTGTCTTGTTACTAATTTTTATATGGAACTTAAATCTGTTAGTCTTTTGCTTAGTGGCTGTAAGTAACAGGAGAAAAAAGAATAATGAAAAAAAATTTATGTATTCCACTTTTTTTTTTTTTTTCCCTGCTGTGTCTTGCATTTTTGATTTGTTATTAAGCTGCACACAGTAGGTGCTACCAGATGAAATCACTTCTGATCTGTTTTAGGGGATGGTATTTGCATGCTGGGCGCACAAAAGCTGGTTTTGCCCAGAGGCTCCGTCCTGTCAAAGGGTTCTTTCTCTGTGGGCAAGGGACTCTGGGGCACAGGTAACAAGAGAAGCGTAAAGAGAGATGCTGTGGCTGTGCTTGTGAATGTGCAAAATCCAGAAGGCATCCTGACATGTGGACAGGAAGGAAAAAAGTTGTGGGAGGGAGTGGGGAAGATTCAGTAAAGAGGTCACAGGTCCAGACTATTCCAATGTATTAATAATGAGTCAGCCGACAGTTCTAGGCTGGTATTTCCCTAAGCTGTATTCATCATAGACTGGATGTCTCCAGTAAATCTGTGTGGAGATGCTGTTAGCAGAGGACTAAGCCAGTGCTGGCCTGTGTTCCTCAGTGGCTCCCAGGGAGATCATCAGATGCCTGGTCTTGGACACTTTGTTGTTCAAAGACAGAATGAACCAATGGATAACTAAATACATATACTTCTTATTTAACAGATCCTTCAATTCTGATTGTGTCACAGAAGAGCAGAGTTTTTGATGAACTCTTGGATTTTTCTTAATTCTGGACTTTTCCATTCCATGTAGCAGTAAACTTTCCTTCATGAAAGGTAATATCATGGTTGATTTAATTTTTTTTTCACATTACATGTTCCAAGTGAAGTATCTGAAAAGTCCATCAGTGTATACTGGCACCAAATTGTCTCCATAGAGAGCTGGACTGATTTATTAAGAGATTAAGAAACAGAGATACATTCTGTTTGTCCAATTAATGGCCTCAGGTAGTAACTCCATGTCTCCACGAGCCATGAATCTAATAATCTGTGATTTCAAAAAAAAAATATTCCCACTCTCCACTGTGACAAACTCAAGATTTTTTTTTCTTTAAAAACCAGAAAAAACAGACAATAAAAACCAGACAATAACATGGCAATAGGAGTTTCCTCTGAATTGGAGACACACAGGTTCAAAATCTCTCAATTTTTTTCACAGTATAGATAACTGTGCTACCCATTTGATCATGTGAAACTATTCAATAATAATTTCCAGTTGTTTTCTCTCAATTTCTTTCCTGAATAAGTAATTATTCATTGAGCCAGAGGCACAAACTTGAGACTCTCACAAACTTGCCTTCTGCTCCAATCACTAACCAAAAAGCAAGGCACTATTTTGGTCAAATAAGCAAAGGGGCAGTCTCAGCCCCTGCACCTGCCTGTGCAGCCAAAGTGCCAATATTCAAGGAGAGGATGACAGAAAATGAAAACTGCATCTGACATCTTGTAATCATGCTGGTCTCTATGCATATGGAAAGTGTTAAAACATTGCAGTGTGAAGCCTGAATAATAAATGGAACAGAATACAGATTACTGTCCCAACTTTGGTAACATCGAAAGGTGCGAGGGAAACAGCTGACAAGTACAGGTATTTATTTACTTTTGAGACAAATTTGTAGTCTGGGACCTTCCTCATTTCTCCCCTTAGCCATTGCAAATATCTTTCCATAATCAGTGATATTGAACCTCTGCTCACACAACTTTCTCAGCTTATACAATCTCTGAAATGGGGTGGTCAAGGTTCAGATAAACCACCTTAGCCTGTTATCATTGTCCAGTTCCAAGGGAGTAAGGCTGCATTGAGATAAGACTTTAACAGGAATAAAGTTCCCTTCAGCTCAGCTGTCAAAGTTGCCTCTGTGTGAACTCCTGCACAAATCGAAACTGAGAACAACACAAATTCCCAAAACTCTGAGCCTGCTTGCTTTCTCAGGACCTGGAAGGCTGTCTGCTGCATGATTAGCTGAGGGACCCTGGCCCTGTAACATTTACAGTAATTCTTGGAAAAGGGATTGTTTCCTTGTGAGTTGTTGAGACATGAAGAAATCAAGACAACTTCTGCTCTGGTGAATAATAAAGAGCTTTATATGACAAACTTGCCTTACACTGAAAAAATCAATCTTGTCCTAGCAGAAATTATATTCATAAATACATATCTATAGATTTTGGTAACATTGGGTTCACTGATAGATGAAGGTAGCTTTTGTCCTATGGGACTGGGTTCTCCAAGTCCACCGAGAACAAAGATTTTATTTGCAATAAACAATAATTTATTTTAAATTATTTAAATTATTAAATAATTTTCAGAGTGAGTTTGGGCAGACACCTATTCACACACTGCTTGGCCATCTAATATGAACAGCAGCTGTCTCATGTTCTCGTGGTGGCAGCTCTCACTCACCTGACCTGTCTTGTCTCCTCCCTAGTAACTTTCACAATACTTCAAGAGCCCTGTAGGCTTCTCCACTTACATGTGTGATGGAGTTAGAATGAGCACAAACTGAAATGCAGGAGGTTTCTCTGAAGATGAGGAATGGCTTTTTCACTGTAAAAGTGACAGCGTTGGCACAGGTTTCCCAGAGAAGTGATGGAGTCTGCATCCTTAGATATTCAAAAGCCATCTGTACATAGTCCTGGGAAATCATCTCTGGGTGGCCCTGCTTGAGCATGGGGCTTGGACCAGATGACCTCCAGAGTTCTGTTCTCTGGAGACCGTTCTGGGATTTTGTAAAAGTTTCAAAAGTTATCAGCAGGACAGACTGACAAGCAGACATGCAAATCCTCTCAGCAACTGTATGCCTTGTTTTCATATGGCAAGTGGGGTTAGAAACTTTGAGGTCATTGGTAAAAGTGTTGTCAGGACGAAAAAGATAGTTTCATAAGTACTGAAATATAGAGATATTGAAATTTTTTGCAAGGAAAGATATTTTTGATAGTTCTTTTTTAGCTTTATGGCACCAAAGACAAGCTAATTTTTCCTCAAGATGGACAACTACTCTGCAAGTGCAACTGAAATTAATGCCTACATACATTATTAACTTCATATGATTATTAACTTTTGTAGTAAACATTTTCTGAACTATATTCACTGTGCACTCTAGAGTTCATGGTTTCTTGTACAAAGTAACAAATAATATTTGTTATTTGTGGTTTTTTGTTCAACAAATGCAAACAAGAGACTAATAACAGCAATAATGCCATACTAAAGAACAGGTGTTTTACATATGCAGTATTGAGAGAATAAAGATATTTATTTCACTTTACAGAATTTTTTTTTACTTTTCATTTTTTCACACACAAAACATTAAAAAGAAAAAGCACTGTAAAGACATCTTTGAGCCAGGTGCATCTGGAATGTCACAAGAAATCTAGATCCTTAATATATTTTTAAATTTTAAGACGTTAAAATAAGAACTGAAAGCCTTTGGCATTAACTGTAGTTGAAACCAATCACAGAAGTATTTACAATTCACTAAATCAAATAATACGCAATAAGTGGTTATGGCAATGCAGATTTTCCCTGTGTTCCATGCCTTTCTGAGCATGACAATAATTTGGTGGTACCTGAAACATTTACAAGACAATTTCTGGTTGTTTTTGTTGTTGTTGTTGTTTCTATTTCATCCTGAGATCAGTTCAGTTGGTCAGATCATGGTGCTAAAACCACCAAGGTCATGGGTTGCTCCACATAGGGACCATTCAATTAAGAGTTGGACTTGATTCTTGTTGTGTCCCCCTAAACTCAGAATATTCTGTCATTTTGTATATTGTTAGGTTTTCTCCTGAAACCTGGAGACAGTTCATTAACTTTCAACAACTACTCACAATGCAAACATGAAAATTGCTATTGCACAGCCCTTGCAGAAAATGTTCATGCTTCACAAAACCATGGGATTTTGTTTGGTTGCTTACCTATAACACAGATGTGAACTACCTGAACCTAACTGATCTGCAGGACTTTGTTGGATGTGTCTAAAGAAGCCACTAAAGCTCTCTTACTTTTTAAGTGTTTGTGGCTGTAGAAGCACATAACATTTTTGACAAACAGGAGGTGAACCCAAGCCTGAAAAATTAAGCAATTTTGACAAAATATAAGTAACCTATGTGACTCTGAGTTTTTGAGCCTGGGCTAATGCATCACTATTAGATGTTAAGCCACCACTATATTTCAGTGTGCATCTTTTTTATTCTATTTGTTTATGGTTCCTTTTTTTCATATACTTTTACTACAGCAAAGCTATTTGGCAACATATTTTTATGTGTAACATTGGGCCTTATGTGTTTTTAATTTCTTTTACTTTCTCTACTTGTAGTTGTACAAGCAGAATAAAAATTCCTTCCCTCAGAAGAAGAAATTTTTATTTCAGTTTGGAATCTGGGAATAAATGGGACAAAGCTGTTGTCAAACCACCATAAGCAGAACATAAATAAAAGTCAAGGTCAGTATGGCTGCGGCTGCCCACTTGTTATTAAGAAAAAGGTATATTTCTGGGGGCAAGGCAACAGGACCTGAAATACTCCGCTGCTTCTGTACATGCTCAAGGTAAAAGATTTATTAAGTTAGGGCTGTTTCCCAGTAGAGATTGCAAAAGGGATTCAGACTTGAGTTCATGAAAGGAAAAAATACACTTATTCCTGTTACTCCCTTTCAAAATATCTAAATGATTCTGTGCTCTTTCAATTGCACTTTCAGGATTTTTGTTCTGGGTGCACAGTCAAATCAACACTCTGCTTTCTTCGAGGTGAATTCCCAACGTTCCAGGCCACCACAACATGGAGGGCTGGCACCCAATCCTAATACCAAACACGCACTCAGAAACAGGTTTTGCTTTCCATTTCTGTTGTGTTTCATGTGATTCCCAGGTAGTCATGGAGACGTTTTTCCAAACATATGGTCTAGTTATGGGTGCAAGCCAAAGTGTACCAAAAGCTGTGCAGACACTCCCACTGATACTCATGGTCCTGTTCCATCTGCTGCATCCAAGGAGCCATCCATGCTCACCAGTTCTGCATTTCCAGGAAATGCTGAAGTCATCTACTATTTATATTAAATGCATCAAATGTACAGGAAATGGTTGCCAAAAATATATTATGTGGTTGGTTGTAAAAGTAGGTGGCAGGCACAGCAAATGGGATTACTGTATTCCAGTTTTGTTGTGGTGCCACTTTCCCCTGCCTCTTCAAGGAAAGTAGCATTAATCTTTAATAAATTGATATGATCTATAATTAAAATATCAGACTCAATTGGCTCCTGAATATATTACTTGCTCAGGGAAAGGTTCAGCGATATGGTGACTGACATAATTCTGTCTTTTGAATGTAGAGGGATTATTTTCTATTTCAGAAGCCTGATTTTCAAAAGGACTTCCACTCCTAAGTTGCTTGAATATTTCTAGAAAAGGCATATCCCCTCTCTCTTTTGGAAAGGAAAATGCTGTAGGAAAACACTGTTTTCTAAGAACACAGCTAATTAAAAGGCATGGCAATGAAAACAAACAAGTAAAACTTAATACAGGTTTAGACTAAATAGAAGTGTTGGGATTGAGTTTCTCTCTGGAAGAAAAGCCTGCTGGCGTCAGTCAGCTTAGAGCAGGAGTGAATCTATCCCATGGTTTCTGGTTAAATTACAAAAGCAGGAGAGACTTGTGAAAACACACAAGGGAAACACTCAGAAAGGCCATTGTAGACTGCTAATTAGATAAATGTCCCTGATGTCTCCTGATAGCCCATGGGGAAAAGATGACTTCTCCAGAGGGTGATTCAGAATGAGTGCAGTAGAATCCGGTGCTTTCTCTGGAGAGTCCTCTTTCTTCCCAGGGACTGCAGGAATTCCTCCACTAGCCCTGAGCTTGCTTTTGGAAATGCCCAGTAAAAAGCACAGACAAGGAACTGATAAAAAATCAGTCAAAGCCAACAGTTTCAAAACATTAGTTCTGAAGAGAAATCAAACCACGGTACAGTTTGCCGAGCCATGGTACCATACCCAAGGCAGGCTCAGAGGGTAGGCAATGCTCTATCTCCTCCTTGACTGGTCTCACTCAGAGAGTAGACATTTTCCTAGTGGATATCTCAGTGTTTTCCACTTGCTAAATCTCAAGTTTAGGTTTCCAAAATAGCTGTGGCTAATAGCTTTGCTGTAGCTGATTCTTACAGCTTCTAGGCTTGTCGCGGTGAAGCTGGGCAGTCTTTAGTCCCACAGTGGCTGCTACTCTCACTTCTCCACAACCACCTCCACTTCTGAAAAGCTGTTGCCTCCCTTTGAGCATCTGCTCTGCATTTGTCTGCTCAGAAGATTCTTCTGTATTATTCTGGTCTTCAGTAGCAATTGGCCCTTTGGTGAAATGACTAGCATAAATTATATAATCAGGGTTTCCTGGAAATTCGCAGGACTCCATGGCTTGTCCCCTTCCATCTGTTTTCCAGAGTTCTACCGGGCTTAGAAAACAAGTCGTGAGAATAAAACAGTGTGTGGTAACTACCACTAAGGGCCCCTGGCATCTTCTGCTCCATCTCAGCAAGAGGTTAAATTACACAATACTTTGCTATATTTTTTCCATTTTACTCTATGACATCAGTATTCTTGCCATCATAAAAACAAATCAAAAGCAAATTTTCCTCTCTTCTCATTAAGACATGAACTACATATTTAAGATAGTCTCTTGAGAAAATTTTATGGACAAATATTACAGAATATGCAGCAGATGTTTATGATCTCTAATTCCAAGCAAGTTCCAGCCTGGAAACTTAATTGAGGCACATTTACACTGATTTCAGGGGAGCTTTGCCCAAATGAGCATTGCCAGTTCCAATCCATATTTGTTTCTGTACTTTTTAACATTTACATTAAGTACAGATGGACTTGAACAGGCTCCAAACCTAAATCAAATCAAAGTTTCGATTACCTGTCTCCAAATGTTCGAGTTTTTCTTGCATCTAAAAAGGAAGTGGTGGATCATGAAGGGAATGTGTTTCAGAAATGCTCAGAGCTGTCTCCAGTTTTACTAGATGTTGCTGGGGCTCATTGTTTTTTGTAAGGGTGACATTCCTATAATCCATCTTGCCTAAATGGGGGTACACAGTAAAAGTTTCTCTCCTTGTTGCTGAGAAAGAGAAACCTAAACTCAGAAATTCCTACATTCTGTTTATATATATGGCCACTAGAGGAGAGAAAAAACAGCCTATTTTGAAACTTCAGACACATTCAGAGTTAAAACACTTCTCTGATAAATCTTGTCTGTTAAGGGGCAGATGGTCCGAGTACAAAAGGATGTGGCTTAGATTTCTCTTGCCTATATAAGCATTTTTCCATTTACATGTAAAAATTTTATAGGTTTTGGCAAACTTGAAAATATAACAGCACATTTATCTAACAGAAAGGAGGGGTTTTTTTGTACAAACTATACTGTGGAATGATCTTGGCATCAAAAGACATTGCAGACTGAAATGAGACGGAAATAATGAAAACAGAAGCAATGGTTTGTTTGCTTTTTCCAGAAACCCTCCACTGGGAGCTCCAAATCAGAGCTTTTTTTAAAAAAAAGTCTTATGTAAATGTAATAACAAGGTCAAGATTTTGATTTCTGTAATTTGATCAATTTTACAGAATTCTTTTCTTTTTTCTCATTAGAACATAAATATTACTTGTGGAGATTTGTTTACACAAGCCTGTTTTAAAATGTATTTTACAACTAGTGATATCAGATCTGTTCTTTATGAGTGGGAGCTACAGAAGACTGTGATCTATGGATGGTTAATTCCATTTCTCAACTTGTTCTGTGGGAATGTGACATTCATGAATGGCCTACCTCCAACTGCATAGGCATGTGTAGATGTCTTTAAATGCAGTGAACAACACATCAGGTCTGGAATAAGAGAACAGAAAACGCATGGATGGATACAGCTTACAAAGTGCAGTTAATTATACGGATGAAGAAACCTCCATAGTTTCCACTGCTTTTCTATATGCTCTATTTTTGCTAAGCAGGTTATACTAGCACTCTGAAATTCAATTTCTGTTGATGAGTTCCTAAAAAGCCCATGCTAAAACCAGTAATTCTCTTTAAACATTTTTTCTGGTGAATATATTATTAGCATGAGAAAAAGCCATGCTGGGTCACAGCTGAAGTTCATCAAGCTCATTACGCTGTGTTAGCAGTTGTCAATGTATTACTTAGGGAACAAATGTTAAAAATGAGGAACTCATAAGCCAAGTAAGCTGTTGTTCCTGGAAGCAGACTTGTGGAGAAGGAAGCTGACTACAAAAAGAATGATGGTGAGGGAGGATCCTGTAATTCAGGAGAGGACATCTTAGGGGGTTTCAGGAATGATGAAAGAGAGAGTAAGAGATGAAGGGACCTCCTGATGCTGCACAGAGCCCTATATAGCAGGACTGCATAGACACCTGTAATTCCCTGCAGTGTCCCAATCTCAGCTGACACCCTTCATGAAACACAACTCCTCAAGCTTTCCTTCCATCTCAGTCTTTTTTCACTTTCTGTAACATCCCATCTCCACAACTCATGCTGTTTCTCCCATTACTTCCTTCTTCACTAATGTATCTTTGCTATTTGCTCTTATATCACCACAAAATTCAGCTTTTTGCTCCAGGGATGCAGATAAGTATGCTTCTTTGCTTTGTGGTTTTTTTTTGGTTTTTTTTTTCCCTCCTCTCCCCCACCCCCCTAGCCTTCAGGACAAGAAAATATAATGCATATTAAGCATGAACTGATTTCAAGAACAAGGGTATTTGCAGCAAACCTTCCTCTGATTACCTTTCCCTGCTAATTTTTTTTTTTCAATGGGGTTTCAGGTGCTTGAACTGGAACAGGCTGGAAGGTGACAAAAGTGCAAGAGAAGTTGCCTTTTTCAATCAAACTTTTGCTGTAATTTCCACTCATTTTCTGAGCAAAAAGCTGAGATTGTGACAAACACATGGTAGTATATCCCAGCTTTGGCTTGCTTCTTTACATCAGTTGGAGTAGGATTTTAAACCATTTCACATGAATGTAGTAGAGAAGATTTCTTTCCTTCTAGAATGTGCAGTAAAATCTGGAATTTCTGGAGAAAAAAAAATCTGGAGTATTTCTGGAATAGTAATGGATAAGAAGTGATTGAGGCGTATACCAGTAATTTTACTGATTTAATAGTCAGAAAAATGCTTAGATGCAACTTCATAAACTTGATGACATACTGAATGATAGAAGATGACAAAGATGTTCCATATTCTAGCAATGAGAACTTGGGAAACTTTTTCAATCAGTATTTTATCTCACAGGCCTGATTTTGAAGGAGATGCTGGGTGCCACTGATTCCAATGGCAATGGCTATTTCACTTTGCTGGACTGAAGCCTGAACTGGTAAACTCTTCAGGGAAAGGTGATGATTTGATGTCCCAAAATCACAGAATTGTTGGTGGTGGAAAGGACCATCTGATTCAACCCACCTCTTCAAGCAAGGATGCCTAGTGAGAGCAGGACCATGTTTAGGTGAATTTTTAAGATCTTCAGCAGTGTAGACTGCATCATCTCTTGAGGCAAGCTATGCCAGGGCTCAGTCATCCTCACAGTAAAAAAGTTCTTTCTGACATTTAGAATGAACCTCCTGTGTTTCAGTTTGTGCCCACTGCCTCTGGTCCTGTCACTGGGCACTCTGAAAAGAGCCTGGCTCCGTGCTCTGTGCACCATCTTTTCAGGTATTTATACACATGATATGATCCCTCCTGAGTCTTCTCCTTCAGGAGGAACCATCTCTCCTCTCTCACCCTTTAATCCTAGGAGAGATATCATTATGTGTTAGGGATGGTGAATAATGATTTAAGACTCCAACTCTTCTTGGAGAGCGTATAGCAACATTTATTAGAAAGCAAACCTTTTTATACAGTGTTCCAACACAACTGGACATGATTGGTCATTCAGAACAACACTTCTTTGTAAACATCTTTGCAAGTAAACAAGAGGGAAAAAACAGCAGGTGCAGAAATTAGAAACAGTTTAGAATGTCTTCTCCCAGAGCAATGCCTGGGGAAGTCTATCTGACTTATTTTCCCACAGGTTCTGCTGCTGCCTGATGCCTAAAATTTCCCTTTGACCAGGCTGCCAGCATCCACAGAGAGATGCTCCAGTCCCTTCCTTATCTTAGTGGTCTTTTGTTAAGGATTCTCTCTGGTGCACCCTGAGGAGCCCAGAGCTGTATCCAGCACCCCAGGTGTGGCCTCTTCACTGCTTAGGAGAGGAAGTGATCATGTCTCTCATTCTGCTGGCACAAATTTGCCTAATGCAGCCCAGCACACCATTGTTGTGGCCTTTTTGCCATAGGGTCGTGTTTGTGGTTTACCTTGATCTGGTGTTCATCAGGATTCACCCAGGCCTTTTTCTGCAGAAAATTGGGTGGCCCCTAGAGTATACTGGTGCATGGGGTTTTTCCTTTCCAGGTTCAGGACTTTCCAGTTCTCCACACTGGACTTCTAGAAACTACTGTCAGGCCACTTTCCCATCCTGTTGGGGTCGGTATAGCAGCATCCCTCTGGTGTTGGTCACTCCTTCCAGTTGTACATCATCAGCAAACTTTCAGAGTGTCCACCAAACTCCATAGCCCAGATCCAGTCCACAATAATGAAAAGGTTTAACAAGACTGGACTAAATATTGTACCCTTGGGTACACTGCTTGTTGCCAGCCTTCTTCTAGGATTTGTGCCACTTATCACCACATCATGTTCAGGTCATGTAAGAAATAACCACAGGAAAAAGAAACTGTGTCTATGGCAGTTTGTACAATATCTAGGTTGTAGGCACCAGAGGAGAACTGGAGAAACCCAAGCACATTTTCATTTGAATGTAAGTATTTGCAAAGCCTCAGACTTCTACTGGCCTCCAATGTGGGTGATTAATGTTTTGGTGTTTTCTTTTTACATCTTAAAACTCTTGATTTTAATCTATCTGTTGGATAAATAGTCTATCTGGAGAACTCTGACAAATGATTCATTCCTTGGAAGGCTAACACTAACATTAATTTTGTTGAGAAATACAAGGGGAATCAGTACCATGACAGAAAAATAAGTCTAAATTTTATTGAAATGTTAGGAACACCTAAATTGTCAATAAATGTAGAGCTTTCTCTATAAAAGAAACAGTTAAGATACTACATAGGTACAATGGTAAGCTATACAGTCCCTCCATTTCTTACATCTACTAAAATGTGATCTTTTAATGGAAAGAATTAAGTAGCACTTATGTGCTTGATTTTTGTCTTAATGAAAAGTGTCAAAGGCAATAGTTAACAGAGGCATCTTTGCCTTTCTTTTTTGGAGGTGCTGATCTCTCTCCCAGTTGCTAATGTTTGCAAATTATTTTACATGAATAGTTGCTTGTGCTATTTCTATCCATTCTAGAGTCATAGAATCATGGAATCATGAAATACGCTGAGTTCGAAGGGACCCATATGGACCATTGAATCCAACTCCTGGCACTGCACAGCACAGCCCAAGAATCACAGTGTGTGCCTGAGGGCCTTGTCCAAATGGTTCTTAAACTCTGCCAGATGTGGTGACCACATCTCTGGGGAGGCTGTTCTGGTGCTTGACTATCCTCTGGGTGAAGAACTTTTTCCTGATATCCAACCTAACCCTCCTCTGACACAACTTCAGGCCATTCCCTTGGATCCTGTCACTGGTCTCCACAGAGAGGAGATCAGTGTCTGCCCCTCCTCTTCCCCTCAAGAGGATGTTGAAGACTGCAATGGGGTCTTCTCTCCTCCAGGATGAACAGACCAAGTGACCTCAGACACTCCTCTTGCGGCTTGCCCTCCAGACCCTTTAACATCCTCGCGGCCCTCCTTTGGATGCTCTCCAATAGCTTAATGTCTTTTTTGTATTTTGGTGCCCAAAACTGCACACAAGACTCAAGGTGGATTTAATTAACTTAGCCAAAACTCTTCTGAGGTTATGGGGGATTACTCAGTGGACTGATCAAGTGATTCCCTGAGCTGACACTCCTCATGCTAAAAATCAGGCTGGGTCTTGTTTTTTTTTTTTTCAATTATTATTTGGTCTGTTGATTCTAATTTCTTAGATCAAGGTTATATTAATTTTAATTCTTCAGAACAACAGAATCATTGTACAAACGGGACCTGAAGTTGTTATCAGTCCCAGGCACATAACCCGAACATGCGCATGAATAAATCAGTGGATGCATGCTTGTGCACACACACTCTCTTATTCTCTCTTTCTTTTTAGGGTTCATTCTCTTCTGCTCAATTGCTTTATGTTGTTTCAATATTTTAGTTGATTGCTATGGAGAAGACTGTAAATATACACAACAGGCTTGCCAGGTACAGGAAATACATGCATGCTTATTTTCTAAGGCGGTGTTTTCTATAAAGTTTGGGTAGACAAATGACAAACGCCAGCAACACAAATGCAAAGTGGTGTGCTTTTTGCTGCTGCCTTTCTGAGGAAAATGGGGGGTCTTATTTATTTATTTCTCCATTTATTAATACAGTATCTGCAAAGCACCTGCAATGGCAGCCTCTTTGGAAGCCTGACTGGCACCCTGGTTTCTATGGCAACCGGAAAAAAGGGAACTTAGTGGAATGAAAGCGGTCAATGCCTCAGCTTTACTGGTAGCAGGGGAAAAAAAAAGGAGGCCTCATTTACATTCTGGTGCATAAATCAGCTAAGTGATGTTTCCTGAATAATTTCTGGTCGTTTGAAACTGCACATTCATGAGGAGTTTATATTTTTTTTGTTAGGGAAAAAATTGAAATTCCCCACAGCATTTTGTCAGTAAAATTTGGGGGAGGGAATACAGTTGGGCAACAGGAATATTGAGTTAATTGTTTTGCCTGCTCTAAAAAATAATAAAATCGATTATTAAATTATAATTACTAAACAGGGGAGTCGGTTGGAAAGTTTTCTTCATCTGTGACACAAACATGTTGAGTCGAGGAAACATCTGCTATGCTAAGTGACCCATTTCTAAACAAACAGCTTAAGAAAAGGAAGAAATCTAAATGCAAACAAGGCCCCTTTTAGCATCTTAGACAATTTCTTGGACAATAATACATTCCAAGGGGATGTGCATATTCTCTGATTGTAAGACTTCTGCCCTTTGGTTTATTGCTTCCCTCCATACAAACAGGGCCTTAATCCTGAGGCTTTGAAGTGTATTCACACTTACAAGAGTGGCAGCTAAGGAACTTCAAAGTTCCTTACAAATAATAAAAAGAGGTATTTTTATTTATCTGCCGAGAGGTATTTTTATGTAGAATTAATGAATGCCTCTGTTCCTAAAGTGTTTTAAAGGACAATTATCTTATTTTCAGAGAAGTATCTTAATTTTATAATTCATCTATCAATTTGTGAAAAATCGCCCTAAAACAAAAATAGAAATTATCTAATATTCTCAAAACACCTTCCTGGCTTTAATTTTAGGCTCCCCATTAAGCATATGCCCAAACCAGCCAGAAGTGCAAAACTGCTTATTAGTCCACTATTGCCACCCTTTCCAGATGAGGCTTTGGTCTGGCAGGGTGAATCCAGGGTTCCAGGAGAACCAGACACAGATGAAGCTGGGGGTGCAACAGGCCAAAGGGCCAGGCTGAAGGTGGCTGCTCTGAGGCTGCCAGGCTGCAGGCAAGAAAGAGAACAGGTTCATGTGGGCTGCAGAGTTCAGTGTCTTTATCTCTCCTCTGACCCAAGAGTACACCTTGCAATAGAAGCCACCTCCTTAGGAGCTCCTTTGCCAAGACTTTTCCAGCAAAAGAAATTAATTTCTGAATTTTTTCTGTGCGTGTTGAGCTCATCAAGACCAATTCCAATGATTCCACAAGGAAACATGCCAATATTTTATAGCTTTAATGTTAAGCAAGATGATTTCATCTCAATTTTGTGACATTTGATGCCTTTATTTAAAGCCAGTTTACTGGAATCACGAGATTGCATGAACATGCCCACTTTAAATGTTTTTAAAGAAACTTAAATATCTTGGTTTGAAAACATGAAACCTAAAGGCTTTGAAAACATGAGGTAAATAACAAGAACAAAAAATATTTGAATAAATGCATCTTGGCTTTGAAGATAAAAGCATGAATGTTTTTGAAAGCAATCTGAGTCCATTTTATCATGCATGGCTGCAGAGGATTAACTTATCAGGGAAGAGCTACCAGACAGTTTGAGGATTTTTGAGAGAGTTTATAATTTTGTTTTTCTCTGTGAATATATGTAAGATATAAAAATACTCAAGACATGCTTGATTACATCACTATTGTGCAGTAATATGAACCCTGTTGATTTATTTGCGGGGATACCTTTCATTTTGGGTATATAAATGCCCTGATAGATATCAGCAAAGAGCAGATGGCTTCACAAAAGACGTTTGAAAGCTGCCTGCCTCCTGCCAGAAGCTTTTCACACTCTCATTTTGTCTGGCTTCTGTGGGATTCCTCGGTGGGAGAGAGCTCTCTCTGTGCCTGTCCTGCTGCTGGTGGAAGAACACTCACACAAGCAGTTCTGCAGTGAATAGTGCATTTGCTCCATTCCAGAGGCTACAGCCCTTTAGGAAGACCACCTCCTGGCCCCCACCTGTGGAAGGATATATATTCAGAGCATCTGAGCTGGACAGATAACCAGACTAGGTGTTGGCAGTGCTAAGCCCCACGGGATGGCTCTAAGGACACAGCTGGAGCTCTGTGACTCCAGAGGGGCAGCCTCAAGTCACTGACACAGCACCAGAGCAAGGGCAGAATGGTCACACAGAAGCATCTGGAAGATTTTTGATAGGACTGCTGGTGAGAATGAATTTTTAACAGGTTGTCCCAGGTCCAGGCCAAATCCAATCTGGTCCTGTCCACACCAAATGGACTGTGACAGATGGCAGAGATCTCACAATGCCTCTCCCAGTCAGAAGATCTTTCTGGGTCATGACACTAAGCAGAGAGACACTGGAGTCTAGAAAATATAAGTCTGCAAAAAAAAAAAAAAAAAAAAAATCAAAAGANTCCAAAGCCTGTAGGACTTTTTGGTCATGGTCACTGCATGATGAAGATTTTTCCTACGACTGAGGAAGTATTAAGAATCTAGGGAATCCTTCATAGCTTTTTAAAATCAAACAGATAATGATCCTGTGCTCATCCATGTATTAAATGATGGACCTTCTCAATAAAGGCAGCCATAGGCACTCTGTTTAAATTGCCCTACAAAATGTGTTTACTTCCAAGTGGGACAGTGTTTCTAAACTGGAGGTCCCAGATATTAAAGTCACAAAACTCCTTTAATAACTTTTAGATTTCTTTAATTTTGTCTTTTCTTGGAGAAAATGGAGGCAGTCTATGGTGTTGGGACAGCCTGAATTTTCAAAGTGGGGAGAGTGAAAGCTGTGCCAATGTAACATAAAATGCAATTATCTGCTGAGAGGGGGTGAGTGATGTGATATGCGCAAACACACAGTGCCATGGAAAGGTGTTTTGCATGACCAGCCTTGCTTTTGAGTGATGTGGCTCTGGCAAACTTCAATCTCATCATGTTCACCTGGTGTGAGTCATTCCACCTTTCTTTTTTAATGTTATTTCCTACTCTGTTATAAGCTACAGAATCTCCTTCTCTTCCTGCATCTACAACTTCATAATCGTGCACTGAATTCCCTCAGTGTTTTTATTCACCAAATAGCAGACTTCCTCATATTTGCTCAGTATCTTATTTTAAACCTTCTGCTGGGACTCTCTCAGTATTCAAGTTACACCCTTTGCTATCCTCTTGTCTCAGCCCCCAAGGAAGGTGATTCTTCCTCCCACCAGTGTGGGGTAAGAGAGAATCATTGTTTGTTTCTATTCTTTGGAGTGTATTTCACAAGGGATATTCTGTGACAGATTGATTTTGCCTCAGATCACAGTTCAGGCTCTGGAAAAACCTTTTGATGAGAAGGTGGATTTGGACAGGTTGCTGTATGAATTGTAGGTACCAGTCTCATATTTGTGTTTCAAATTTTACAGCTCAGTGAGTTAATCGGCAAAATAACAGAGCCTTGCAACTCTTCTAACAGATGTGCAGGAAGCCATTTACAAATAGGTCCCCTCAAAAAAATTAAAGTATTTTTTTTCATACAGAGTTGATAAGTATGTTGGATAAGTATGATGTGTCCTTTCCTGAATTTCATTCAGTATTGTGGGACAGCAGTTTAGTTTAAATAAATGGTTCCCTTGGGCCAAGAAGAGGGAAGGGAAAATATTTAAATGTTTTTACACTCAAGCTAGTGTATGATTTGCATTATCTGGTTATCTTGTTGCAACTGCTGACAAATTCCACTTGAGAAAGAAGGAATAATTTGTGGAAGTCGTAGCTGAAGGTAAAAAGCTGGGATAGTCTTAATTATAAGCAGAGCCATTTATATGCCATATTTTAAATACACAGCCCCTTCTGCCATTGGGTGCATGTACCTCCTGTCCCTTAATGCTGAAAGAAGTGTCTTCTTTCTTTATCTCTGCCAAAAATAGTGTCCAATTTTTGTTCTTGGTGAATAATTTCCATTACTTCATCACGCTTATTCAAGAACCAAACTGATTCTTTTTATAGTTTCTTTGATAAATCATGTATGTCATTTTTGTGCTCTTAAATGGCAAACAGATTACAAACTTGATAGCTCTAATATAGATAAGCATTGGAAACATGGAGTTGAGATTTCTCTAAGTCTGACCCACAGTCCACACAACATGTTGCCCTTCAGCTTGTCAACAATATTTAAAAAACTTGGCATTAGTCATGAACTTTCTATGTCATTAACACTTAGACAACTGACTAGTCAAAGAAAAGAAACTAGCAGGAGGCATTAGAATAAATCAATGCCTTTGTTTCTTCTACTCAATTACCCTTATTGCAAATGAAAGACCAGTTCAGCTTCAAACAAGACTAAATTTTTTTTGAACAAAACTTGCTTTCCAGAACAGGAGCAAATGTACTTATTTTCTAAGACAACAAACTAGACTTGGTCTCATTTGCAATTACTCATAAGCCTTTGATTATAAGGCAGCTTTTGGCTGTCTTCTAGGTCATATGGCATGAGGCACCTCAGTTTCCACATGAAAGGCTCCACCTTCCTTGCTCAGTCCCAGCAGACTGTGCCCAGCAGGCAGAGGCTAGAGATGATGATTTCATCAATGGAGTTGCTTCTCTGCTTTGCAACTGGCAGAAAATCAGGAGCTTCTTTCTCTCTGCCTCACTTTCTCTGCCTTTTTAATCAAGTGGTAACACACACATCATTACTGGAAAATCTGTTTGTTGAAGAAACAGATTCCACCCCCTTCTCCTAAGAGAGGTAAGAGTCTCCTAGAACACAAGTTGCCTTCTGCCATCTACATTTTCAGCTCCTTTCTCTCTTTAATCAAGAAACAAATTTTAAAAAGTCTGTGAAGCATTCCAAGGAATTGCTGAGTTGTTGGGCTGCATGTGTCCTATATTTCTTTCCTATGCTTTTAGCAGAATTGGGACCATTACCTTGCAATCCTATGGCTTGAATGTCTCTGTTACTCAGTGGCTGTACCCAACAAGAACAAAACCCATCAGTCTAGGATGACCTTATATTTACTTTAATCTTTCTAGCACAATGCAGCACTGTCAATAGCTGAGCACCTCAGATGTGGATTTGTCAGGATATTCATCTCCTTCCTCCTGTTTCTACTGCATGACTGGTCTGATCATAAGCAAAGTAGGTAGCTGCCTAGGGCATTGAGCTGAAGGGAATGGGATTTCTGCTCCTGCCCTCGAGCTTGTGCTGCCTTTTGCAGATATCTGGAAATCCCCCAGTTTGCTGGGGGTGCTGCCTTTCAGGGAGTGTGTGGTGGATCCCACACAAGTGATAGCAGAATTATTGAGCTTTGATTCTTGCTCTGGCCTCCATAGCATGCATTGTTCAGAATTGAAGTTTATTTTTCCACAAAGTACTCTGACACCTCTGCTGTCTTTCCTGGCAAAAAGCAATATGGTGATGGTATTGACGATTGATAGAGAGATGGGAAGACTGATTCGGTGATCAGAATTTGATTTTATTCAGATTTTCCCCAAGCCTATATACCATTTTAGGAAGATTAATAATTTTCTACTACAACAATCAAATTACACACAACTCATACATTTTACAACATCTTTTGCTTGCACAAAGTTGATTGAATCTCCTGTTTCCCGTAAGCAGGTTTAATCCCATCTTCTGTAATCTTCAAAGTTCTGTTTGTTCTTGCCATGGCATTCTGGTTATCAAGCCAGCTATGTCAATTAAATCTGTCTGACTTTCTGTTTTGTGTATCCCCACTGTATGCTATCCTGAGACTGCATTCAAATTTCCCTGTGTTGTGTTAAGCAGGTCAGCACTTTGATTACTTTGAAGGCTTTGTTTTTCTTTTGTTTATTCCCCATATTTCATTATCCTCAAAACAGTGAAGAAAAATCCCTGTAGCAAAGGCCACAGTGCTTTTTGCAAATAAAGGAACTTGAGATAGAAGCTTAGCTTGAAAAATTTCTGTATGAATGGTTGTGTTTTAGACAATATTGAAAATGATAGGCTACTTCTAATTCTGTTAGAATATATGTTAGTGCAGTGGTTTTATATAAACATGCATAAATACATACATACATGCATGCCTGGACACATACTTATATACAGTTATTTAGCCTGGATGGCCAAAGGAGAGACAGAATGCCCTCACAAGCAGCCTTAAGTGTAGTAATCTGATTCTTGAGGAATAAAACCATTACAGATTCTTGCAAGACTGCAGTCAGAGTGGAGCAAAATACCAGAGATTCCCCCCTTTCCTTTATGCTGGCATTTGTTATGTGAGATTATCATGATCAGGATCAGTTGTTGGAATCCTAGATTGACAAGATTGTACAGTGAAGGTGCGAAGCTGAGAAAATAAGATCTTTTGAAATGTAATTAGAAATACTCTTTCTGTTGTGTCTAGTATCTGAACCAGAGCATTTCCACACCAGCTTTGGCTTATGTGTGGCAGTGTGGGACTTTTTTCCTCGTGGCTTACCCTGTGCTATAAAAATAGTTAAATCTCAGTGTAAAGTAAATTTTAAAAAATCCAATCTGCTCCATTCTTTTATGAGAAAAATCAAATAACATATGTCTGTTCATACTTCTGGTGAAACTTCAGTATAATGGGTTCTGCTGGTGATGAGCCGCCTTCAGTTTCAGTTTTGTGGGCAGAGTTAGTTGTTAAATTGCTCTGTTAAACTACCGCAATCCAACACTGTGTTCAATTACAAATACTTTCAGCACCAGATTGGACTTTTATATCTTGTTTTCCACGGGGGGCTGACAGAAGAATTTAAAAACAAATGCATTCAGGTGAGTTGCTAATGAGCTTCTAAAATACCTCCTATTTCTTTGCTTCTGTTTTGTTTTTTTAAAAGGGCATGGTATGCTTACCAGTCAGTTGTAGCCCATCCTGATACTGCATCAGGCTGCAAGCATCTGCAGAGGCTGTGTGCTTACTGGAAATGCACTGAGCACAGACAACCAGAGAAACCATTTGGCTATTCATTTAATGGCAGACCTGACAGGAAATTTTAATGATGATTGTGGGTGCAGTGTGACAATTATTGCACAGCCTCCATGAGAACTGTGTGCTGTTTTGGATGCACAACCTCTCTGCTGGGTTAAATGAAGACTGTGTGTAACACTAATAGGTCATCTTCCCCACAATTCCATCTTGGAACTGTCGCTAAAGACCACTAAAACAGTGGGAAGTGCCAGAGACATTGTATCAGAAAAGGACAGGCAACATTGCTACACTCACTCCTAACTTTTATCTCTTTCATCAATTTAGCCAACAAGGGAATCTTGATGATGTTTTTAAAACTGAGCATTGCATATATTTTTAAAGGATAGTTATCTACAGTTTAGGAAAAATGAATTATTCTTTTTGTTTGAGATAAGTCTTTTCAGCCGTATTGGACTAGGCTCATTAAATTTTTTGGGTCCTTTTTGAGGCAAGATGCAAGAAATCTTTTTCTACCTTAGATCTGTCCAGGTAACGGGCTACAGATGTCGCTGATTTTGAATGGTATTTTCTACTGTGCAGGCCTGCAGTTGCCCCTCACATGAACTTTTCTCATTTCAGAGTTCTCACTGCACTTCCTTTTGCTTAATACTAAATCATATTTGAACTTTTTATACTGGAGGAAAATATTGACTGATACGGAGTCATAAATAAACAAGTCTTTTAACGCTATTGCACTAGGAAGACATTTCCTTATCAATTCAGAGTACATGGATACAGTCTATAAAAAAAAATGCAAACTCTGCAGTGCAGCATAAGGCAAACCTCCCAAAAAGTGTTACAAAAAGATCATTTGAAAACATAATTTCTCTACCCATTTAAAATATGTGAGCAGTGGAATTCCCCTGCTTCAGTGCCAGTTCTCGAGTTGCAAGCAATAAAAGAGGGGTGGGGAAAATATTTTGCTAATAACAGTGTTTCCATTGAAATTGCTGCCATCAACAGTATCAGCGCAGTGCCAAAAACTCGGAGTGTAGCCTTCCCCCGTGGCTGCCGGCACGCAGCAAGAACACATCCTTCTCCCCACGCCTGCCCAGACGCTCACTACAGCCCCATGATCTCCCCACCAGTGTCCATTGTAGTGTAATGGGCACCACAACCCTCCCGCAGAGGAAATGCATCAGATAAGGGCGTGGGAGGACTGTGAGCTGCGCTGGAAGCCTGACTGTGTACTGCAGGTGCTGGGAAGGATGCACGGAGTCTGCTCCGCAGCACCAAGGGGCAGCTGTGTAACAGTGGCTATGCCATGAACTCTACCAGCCTTCCAATACATTGCATTTTAGAGCATTTTTTAAACACCCATTTGGAGTAATTTCTTGGTGGCGTTGTTCGGCTTGGTTCAGAAACAGGGAGAAAAAACTTGAATTTAGAGTGTGAAAATCGAATTTTGACCTGTAGTGAATTTAAGTTTATTGCAGATGAGGAGGAATTTGGTTGACAATACAAATATTGTTTCCAGTATAAAACAGAAATGAAGCCATTTTTAGAGACCAGAAGTGATCGTCTGTTACCATCTAAAAATGCAACATTTTCCATAATTTAAATACCAGTTGGANGTTGACAATAAAAATATTGCTTCCAGTATAAAACAGAGTCATCTTGTCTACTGGATCTTCTGATCTGGTAAGTTAGTCAGTCTAAGTACACTTTTTAAAATTAAGCCATTTTTAGAGACCAGAAGTGATCGTCTGTTACCATCTAAAAATGCAACATTTTCCATAATTTAAATACCAGTTGGATTTTTCTCAAACAATCCCAAAGCAATCCCAAAGCTAGCATAGCTCAAACATATTTTCTGTATCCTCATGTAGGCTTTTCTAAGGTCACCTACTTACTCTCTGTGTAAATGCCTCATCTGCACTGTCTTTGCTGATGACAAAGGAAGAACTTAATATTTTTTTTACATATTTTTGAAATAGGAATATCTGAGAATTTCTTTGTAAAAGTGTAAGTATGGAGGGTAGCTCACACATACACAGCTGGCTCCCTCTGATGCATATTGGTTCATGTTATTCTTCAGGAGCACCAGGAACCATAGGGTGGCCATTGATTTTTAATAGTTGAATGTTTTTCTTTTCCATTCAAAGTATTCAAAAGAAGAAAACATGTTGTGATCCACCAAAGCAGTATGGGTTTGTTTCAGGAAATGCTTCTTAGGTCCTGAGGTACCTGGCACAATCACAGGTCAGGATATTGGATGGGCAAGTCTCCCTAGGAAACTGTTTGGGTCTTTCATGGATTGCTGGTCTCAGATTGAGACAGTCCCCCCCCCATAGTGTCCATCCAGAGCAGTTCCTATTAGCTGAGGCCAGTCTCTCAGAGGTAGGAGCTGAGTATTGTCACAATGTGGATACCCCGTTTTGGCTGGGGTGAAGTTAATTTTCTTCACAGTGGCAAAGTGTTTAGGGCTGTGTTTTGGATCTGCGCTGAACAAAGGGTTGATAGTATAGAGATATTTCTGTTATTGCTGAGCAGGGCTCGCACAACCCAAGGCGTTTCCTGCTTTTTATGCTGTCAAGCTGCTGAGGAGGCTGGGGATACACAGGAGATTGGGAGGAGACACAGGTGGGACAAGTGGTCTCAACTGACCAGAAGGGTATTCCAGACCATGAGACATCATGTTCAGTATATTAACTGGGGGGAATTAGAAGAAAAGGGAGGGCATTTGAAATTATGGCATTGGTTTTTTCCCAAGCAACTGTTATATGTGATGGGGTCCTGTTCTCCT
>VWYP01009721.1:308874-331516 GCA_013400435.1 Pycnonotus jocosus | reverse complement strand
GGGAAGGCGGCCCGGCCGCGCCGCCCCGGGCAGCGCCAGCCGCAGTGCGGTGCCGGCAGGAGGATGCAGCGGGGGTGGCTGTGCGGCCCTGCAGGGCCCCGCCGCCGTGCCCCGGAGAGCTCCGTCCAGGTACCCCCGGGCCGCCTCGGGGTTTGCCCAGATCGCGGGGGTGTGTGGGAGGCTCTGCATCGGGAGAGGCGCTGCGAAGCCTGACTGACAAAGCTCCAGGCTAACAAGGCTGGTTTGTTCGTCTTGCAGGACTTCAAGGTGGGAAACCTCCTGGGGAAGGGCTCCTTCGCAGGGGTCTACAGAGCAGTATCCCTGAAAACCGGCCTGGAAGTGGCCATCAAAATGGTAAGGCAGCCGATGAAGGAAGTATGCGTCTCCCTAGAGACCAGATGCAAAGTTGCAACAGGTTGGGGCTATGCAGTTGGGCACTGATGTTGAGTTGAATGATTGTATATAATGGACATTAACATTGCGACTCATCCTGAAAGATGCACCACAACCAAATAGACTTGGTAATTAATAGAACTAATATTAATTAATTAATAGAAATGCTTTTTAGTGTTGACTGTATTTAGCTTATCTGAATAGCAAAATCAGATTGAAGTTTCTCTGCTTAAGTATTTCAGAAAAAAATTAATAAATGTTAATATTGATAATGTTAACATTTGACTGCTTTCAGTTGTGTTCCTCCAATTATCTATTATACTTGTTCATTAAAACTATGTGATAACTTGCTTATACTTAATAATTGTCAGGCAAATATGCACTGAATATCTAAGTTATTCTGTGATCCACTTACAGATAGACAAAAAAGCCATGCACAAAGTTGGAATGGTACAGAGGGTTCAGAATGAGGTGAAAATACATTGTCAGCTAAAGCATCCCTCTATACTCGAGGTAAGAACTGTGTGGTTTCTAGAAAGGGCTGCATGTGTAACTTGCTGCATAGTCTGCAAAATGGAATTTCATTTTTTCCTTGTTCTGTGTTCCAGCTTTATAACTATTTTGAAGATAGCAACTACGTATACTTGATACTTGAGATATGTCACAATGGTGAAATGAGCAGATACATAAAGAACAGAAAGAAACCTTTTTCAGAAGATGAAGGTGAGATTTTTTTGGTCTGTGGAGCCCTCTGCATTAACGTTTTGGCTCACTCAATAAATATTTATTTCTAGAGAAAGAGTATTTAAAGCTGCTATCACAGTTTCTGTACCTTAAAATCTTGTGTAAGTGATAATGTAGAGATTAATTATTATTCTGCATATATTCACTTGCATTTCTACATACATTTGTTTCTGTTTGTGCTATTTGGAGTATAAAAAGATGGTGATCTTAGAAGGCAGAGACAGATAGAAGGTAGAGCTTACCTTTGTAATTAGAATTGTGTTGAAATGCAGGTCAAGACCAGGAAGAAGAAAGAAAACCAGGAAAACTGGCAACTTCTGCCTTTACTGCGTCCAGGCTCACTTCTTGCTCAGTTCTTCTAGCTTACCTGCTTCTTTATCAGTTTCTCACTTAATTTCATGATACTGCTATAGATAGGGATTTTTTTGAGACCCCAGCCACAGGACTGGATTAATGAGGTCAATGCTATACAGGCATCATCAGTTTAATTTGTATCTATTTCCAAAAGTGATGAGCAACTTAGCTTTAATTCTTAAGAACCTAATTTCAGAAAGTTTGGGCCAATTGAAAATATTTCCAGTCCTGTTTCCTGTGTTACATAAGTTTTTGTGAACTTAGAACAAAGCTGTGTCATTTTGCTTAAAGTAGAAAGCAAAAAGTTAATTCCGATTTCACTAGTCTGACGCCTAAACAGCCTTGTAAGATTAATTTTATTAAAAATAAGAAAAAATTAGAAATAAGATGAATAGGAGTCTTAAAGCTGAGTTATCTCCAGAGCTATGATTTCAAATCAACATATGGCTTTGTTTTGACAGCACGACACTTCTTGCACCAGATTATCACGGGTATGCTGTACCTCCATTCCCACGGGATATTGCACCGGGACCTCACCCTCTCCAACATCTTACTCACCAGCAACATGAATGTCAAGATTGCTGACTTTGGGTTGGCGACTCAGCTGAAGATGCCTCACGAGAAGCATTACACCATGTGTGGAACTCCGAATTACATTTCTCCGGAGATAGCCACGAGGAGCCCGCACGGGCTGGAGTCTGATGTGTGGTCCCTGGGCTGCATGTTCTACACTCTCCTCATTGGAAAGCCACCTTTTGACACGGACACGGTCAGGAACACGCTGAATAAAGTGGTGCTGGCAGACTATGAAATGCCAGCCTTCCTGTCGAGAGAGGCGCAGGACCTCATTCACAGGTTACTGCGCAAAAACCCGGCAGATCGCCTGAGTCTTTCCTCGGTGTTGGATCATCCCTTTATGTCCAGGGGTAGCTCTGCACGGAGCAGAGATTTGGGAACCTCAGAAGATTCCATGGACAGTGGAAATGCCACCATCTCTACAACCTTCACAGGCTCTTCCAGCATCAGCACCAGTGGTTGCTTGAAGGAAAAGAAGAAGCTGTTGGTTGGACAGCCACTCCCAAATAAAATTACTTTTTTTCCTACAAACAAGAATTCCAGCAATAATTCATCAGGAGATGGAAGTGGTTCTTTTCAACAGTGGGGAATTCAGGGAAAGGAAATTGGCCTATGTGGCAGGGGAAGAACCCCTCAGCCTGGTGAGGAGAGGCCACATTCCCGCTACCTCCGAAGAGCCCACTCCTCAGACAGGTCTGGCACATCCCACAGCCAGACTCAAGGCATGTCCAACATCGTGGATCGATGCCACTCTTTGGAAGTGCTTTCCAAGCCTAAAATAGGAACAAGGGAAAACACAGAATACTTTTCACCTGCCAACAGCTATGCTGATATAGGAGAAATATTTAAGGAGAAGACTTCTAGTACTTCTGGTTCTTTTGAAGAGCAGATATCTCCACCTGTAAAAGATCAACCACAGTAAGAATCAGTTTTTTATTCAGATGAAATTTGGAATTCAGTTATTGTCTTCTTTCCATTTGCAGCAAGTTGATTATTTCTTTCTCCACAGTAATTGTACTAGAGAGCCTTGCTAATTGTTCTTTGTAGAAGAGACAGATCAGGGGAGAAGGCATTCAAAGTGCAGTTATCAATATTTTTACTTGCTGATCTCTTGAGGAGACTTTTCTTACGCTTAGAGAGGATAAGACAAAAATTTAGTGAAGATTAGGCAATAGATTATAAAGGTGATGTACCAGAAAAGAAAGTGTCAATCATAGATAATTATCTGAAATTGAATTCTGTACTTATTTATAGCTTCTTTGTGAAAATCTTGGCTTCTTTCTATAGGCTTTCCATGAGCAGAATATCAAAAGAATCATCTTCTGTTTTAATATAAGGACTTCCGTATCCTAGTTCCTGCATTTCTGTCCACATTAAGAACTGGCATAATTTCCTATATTTTCTCTTTGCAAATCGGTTCAAGGAAAAGACAAACAAGCACTTTTCCCTGTAAAAAAAGTAAAAGGAGTAAGAAGTTTTTCGTGACTGTTCTCAAGTGTTTGACATAAGCAAAGTTCAGTGGCCACGTGCATTGTTTCTAGTTTGAGAAATGTTTGATGAATCAAAAATTTATGCAGATGTTACTGTAATGCTTCCTTTTGTTCCCCATGACTTCATAAAGCCATGCTGAATGTAAACATGAGAGAATATTAATGTGAGTGTGGGGATTAACTTAATGGTTACAAAATTGTTTTTTTACATAGTTGATTATAGGAAAGCCTCTTACACCTGTGGTTAGCTTGCACAGCAATCTTAAGTGCAAGGTCCTAAGAGTTGAATATTAGATGGTTTGAATTCTGTGGTTTTGGGGTAGTTTTGATGATAAGTGAGTCCTTGCCAATGGTGAAGTAGTCATCATCACTACAAGAAAGTGCAGACAGGTTCAGGCTATATCCTGTGAAATAAAAAACCTGACAGGAGCTTAGTGTGGATTTGCAACAGATCAGTGACTGCAGTAGCTGGTTTTGTGTGTATTCTTTATCCTTCAACACGTGGATTATATCTTGAGTTCACCTGTGGCTACATATATATCATCGTCTAAAAAGCTGGTAAAAAATCTTTATAATTTTTGGGATTGACTGTATTTTATATAAATTCAGATTATTTTGGGGGGTAGGATTGGCATCTTTTAGCTGTGTGTTTGTTATGCTGAGTGAGATACACGAGGGTCAGGGCTGTCATGTCATCCCTGGGTCTTCCCCAAGGCTGTCAGTTAACAGCAAGATGTAAGAACAGCTGCTGCTGGCACCATTATCATAACTTTTCACTCCATTTGGAAACTTTTATTTTCCTATTCTTTACCCCATGGGAGAGAAGCATGTTCTATGCTGCCTAGAGCTACAAAACGCCACCTGCGTTTCCTAGATGTTCTAAGTGTTGTGGTTTCTGCAGCTGTAGCATTGTAACTTCTGTTGTGCAAGTGTCTTTGCTGCAATCTTGATTATGTGTGTAACTTTTATTTTGTAGCTCAAATTGTCTGTGCCCAGTGAAGCCTCAGGTTGGTTTGTTAGAGCAGAAGTCCCAGGCTGAGACGATGCAGCAGTGGCTTGGAAGCATGCAAACAAATGGTGTGTTACTCATCACTTCTGTCTTTCTGCACTCAAGTTAGTGACTTGTAATAGTTTCAGTGGGATTTTCTATTTCTTTTCATTTCTTTGTACATTGGATTGGAATACATGGTTTCCTAAAACAAGCTTGTTATTTTCTACTATTTTAGCCAAAAAAAAACCCAAAACCAAAACCAAAGAGAAAATGAGAATTTTAGACCCTGACATAACTGCTCAGTTGTGTAAATATATGACAAAATATTAGCAGGTGACTTGAAAGTCCTGTAATTTAGTTGTGCAAATATAACTAAATAAGAGAAGATGGGACCTCAATGAATGAGAAAGATAATAAGGCTGCAGAAGGATGGGTGGAGGAAAGGACAAAGACACAGAAGGGAAGGAGGTGATCTTTGTTGTGCATCATATTACATCATTTGCAAATAATGTAATTTAATCATAAGAATAAACCATAAATCCATTCTGGCCTTTTTTGGTTTGATATTACTGGACTCCTTCCCTTCCTGTCTGCAGGTAATTGGAATCAGAGAACATATGGTCTGAATAATCCCATATAATTTTTGGTCCCTTGTCAACTGTTCAGCCACACAGCAGAAGGAGCACAATAATGGTGTGGGTGAGGTGAAAGTTGATCAAGGGCTTAAATATCACAACTAGGGAAGGAGTTTTAGGAAGGTTAAATATAAAAACAGGTGTTTAAAAGAAATAAATACAAGGATTTAAAAAAGAAAACAAGGCATTTGGAGGTATGCATTTAACATTTTGAGTACTAAAACTTCTGGTAGATGTTAAAATACTAGTTAGATAAACTGGAACTTATATGAAATTTGCTGCTAGTGGTTATCAGAATGGTAAATAAGCTGGTTTTCAACAGATTAAACTAATTCTTGTGTAAGAATCTATTTGAAGTCTTAGTATTTTGTTTATAAATTAATCTTAAAATTATTTCATGTATAAAAACTGAAGACCATCCTAACTGAAATATAGGAACAGCTTATTTTGAGTAGCACTGGAATTTTGCTAGCACTGGTATTGGTGGTACTAAAGGGCCTGATGATTTGGACTGAGGATTTAAGAAATCCCATTTTTTCCCTTAAATAAGCCTTCTAAGACAATCCCTTGAAAAGCTTTTGAAGCTATACTAGATTTTTTTCCTTCTGGCTATGACTCTTTGAATCTTCAGTGTCCCTTTGTGATGTTTTCAGTTCCTCTGAGAGCACCTGCAGACCCAACTGGCAAGAGTAACACATGTGGAGGTTTTCGGTACCATCTGGATGTGCAGCAGGATGCACCAAGAAATGCATGGAACACCTTGAAAGATATAAGGAATCACGATGCATCTGGTGACTGTCCACATTCTTTAAACCAGAGGAACCCAAAGAAATGCATCCCTGGAGTTCTCTGCAAAAATGAGAAAATTGAACCATCTCCTACATGTGGTCTTTGGTCAACTCCAGAACAAAACCAAACCTGGGGCCAAGAACCATCAGCACACCAGAAACCTACACTGAGAAGTGTTGTGTCACCTCTCACTGCTCACAGGCTGAAACCCATCAGGCAAAAAACCAAAAATGCAGTGGCAAGTATCAGTTCTAAACATGGGAACAACTGAAGTGCTTAATACAGTGTGACTGTCTCTTAAGAATCACTTGGTAAAATAGAAACATATGTTTTTAGGAAACTTAATCTAGAATAATTTAATTTCAAATCATATTAATAAGGTGTATCTTAATTTTTGTATAGACAATACTTAAAGCATAGTAATAATATAATAGAACTTAATAACATATACAATAATTTGAACTAAACAATAGTAAACAATAATTACTAAATTAAACATAACAATAATTTAGAACTAAATCAAACACAGATAGGTCTGCTTTATTGTTATTATTATTATGCTTTAAGTTAATAATAACAAAGCATAATAATAATAATAGAGTAGATCTGTCTGTATTTGATTTGTCACTTAAGAAGCCTCACCCTTAGTTACCAGGCTGAGGCCCTTCAGTCATCTTGAAGTGCTCTCTCTTAAAAAAATAGCACTAATAACAAAAGCTACTGTAAGAACCATTTATCAGTTTGAAGTGCACTTAAGGAAAAAGAAAAGCATTTATTAAAGCATTTGTGGGGAAAAAAGTGGTATCTTACCTTTTGTAGAAAGTAAAGATCTTTTTGTTTAATATAATTTAGGTGAGCATTCTAGATACTGGGGAAGTGTGTATGGAGTTTCTGAAAGAACACCGATCACAGGAACTTGTGAAAGAAGTTCTCAGAATATCTTGTGATGGAAATGTGGTGAGTATATTTGGGATTTCTTCACTGTTGTATAAAGTGCTTAGAGTTCAGTCAGAGCTGTTTTCTTTTGAAGTGACTTTTTTTTGAAATCCACTGTTTATATATGCACACCTGTAAATTTTGCCCCTCCATAATAAAGCCATATAAATATAGGGAGCAAGCAATTATTTCAGAGAAAAATTGGACTTGACTTTTGGAGTAGGTGAAGTAATGGTGAAAAAGTGCTGCTGTTAAATAATTACTTAGAGGAATAGAGCTTTCATGGTAAATCATTGTAATTAATTAAAATGTGAGTTATTTCCATACCTGTTGAAAGTGCAGAGTGCTGTAGTAAGTTGCAGCTACACACAATTTTTGTTCCCTTTTTGTAGATTGCAGTTTATCATCCAAATGAAGGAAGAGGTTTCCTTCTTGATGACAGACCTCCTGCTCCTCCTGAAGGCATCTGCACATATGATTTTGACAACTTGCCAGGTAAAGTGACTTTTATTTTAAAATTATGATGATTAATGTGATAATTTAAGTGAATGTTGTGACTTCATAGCTTTTATCTATTACTTTTCAGATAACTCTGAAGTAAAGCTCCTTTCAGAATTAGATTCAAACAACAGTTTAACTAGAAAATGTTTTGAAACTTCACAAGGAAGTGTAACCCACAGGTTTTGATTCTTTTTATATGGAAGCTTTAAGGAGTCTCCTCTTTACAGTGTAGTGTACTAAAATTAAAGCTCTTGTAATCTTTTCCTCATTCATACTGAGAGCTTTTGGTAGAAATAAGTCAGTTTCTTTAAACATACCATAAGCATTCTTTAAACAATATTACTCACTACCTTCAGCTATCAAATACATAATTTAAATTACTTCTCTTCAATCCAGTGCACAGTGTTTAATCTGCTAAATTTTAATTTTTTAAATATTTTATTTTTCAGAAAAGTACTGGAAAAAATACCAGTATGCAGCTAAGTTTGTGCAGTTGGTGAGAACAAAAACCCCCAAAGTGACATTTTATACAAGATATGCCAAGTGCATGTTGATGGAAAATTCACCTCCTGCAGATGTTGAAATTTGCTTTTATGATGGTAGGTATTCATTTTTGCAGTTATGCTAATAGATAAATCATACTGCTTAACACTAAACAACCACCACTCCTGTTTGAAGAAAATAGTGCACTATAAGCAGTTTTCTGGGCACTCTGCCTTTGTTCTAGCACTTGTAGATTAGTTGATTCTTTAATTCCTTACTGATATCTTCTTCAGGAAGTACATGTTGCAAAAGCGTTATTTAAATTATACTTAGGGGGTTTTTTGTGAGCTCTTCTTTACATTGTCCTTTGACAGGTAACCTGCTTAGTAAGAGGCATGTTCCTGCTCCAAGCCTTCCATGGTTAACTGTTATTTCATACAGCTCACACTGAAAGTGTTCACACTTTCTTGCAGGAGCAAAGATCCATAAGACAGCTGGTATAACTCGAGTGATTGAAAAGTCAGGGAAATCCTTCACTTTGAAAGGAGAAAGCGAAGCAGGGTTGAAGAAGGAAATCCAGGCTTATATGGATCATGCAAATGAGGTAAGGTGTTTTAGAGACCTTTGCCAGTGCAGAGCAACTTCCTGAAAACTCAGCTTCTCTTTCACAAATGTGCTTCCTGTGTTGCTTTCCATGTTTTTCATTACACTGTTAAGGATGGAGGATGGTGTTTTTTGGAAGAGCAAATATCAGAGTAGAGTCATGGTTACAATCCCTCACAAGCAAGACTGAGAGGAAATTCTTACTAGTGTGTAAAGCAGGTTTGCCTGTCTGATGAAAGGACTAATTAAACACAACAGGTGAAGCTGCTTAATACAACTGAAAAATTCAGTACTGTTGAAATTTCCTTGTGTGGGCTCACTTGCCACACTAAACATGTATGAAATAAGTTATACAAGTCTCAAACTTTAATAAACTCCTCATTTCAGGGACATCGTATATGCCTTGCACTGGAATGTGCTGTTTTGGAAGAAGAGAAAAGGAGTGGAAGTGCTCCATTTTTTCCAATAATTGTTGGAAGGTAATATCTTTCAGTTCAAAATACTGATGTATTTGAATATTTATGTGTTTATTGAATATTTATTGAATACTTATGTATTTGAACTGAAAAACAGTTCTGCAGAAGACTCCTGCCATCAGGTGCTTTGGACTGTCCACGGTAAAATGAAGGAAGAGCTGTATCTCCTCACTTGTTTCCTTAATCCCTTTTGGACAGACCTTTTCCCCATTTTTCTCATTATTCTTCCAGAAAACCTGGTAATACTGAATCACCACAGGCTGTAGCACCTCCACTGTTGGACAAGACAAACTATTCAAAAGAAGTTATGGCATTGGATAGAAATAAAGCTGCCAGTTCTACTCCAGTTCAGACTCCAGACTGTGCTCCTGTAAGTACACAAGGATGCACCATGCAGACCAGTCTCCCATACTGCTGTTTTACTTGAATTAATGGAATTGCATTTCTATGGGCATGGGCGTTTTTTTAGCCATTTGTGAGCTTACTGACTAGAAATGTTAACTTTGATTTCAACTAACTTTTGATATCTGAATTTAAGAGCATCTAAAAAATCAGAACACTCTAAAACTTTACCACAAATGCCTCCTGGGAACAGAGTTTGAAAATTGCTTACTCGTGTTAGACAGCACAGTCTTCAGTTTGAGAGCTCTGATGTGCCCTTGGGGCTGTGTAACAAATGGTGTCACAAAGGGTATTGGCACTTGATGTTGTTCTGAAATAATCAAGTGTTAGTGTGTATATAAAACAAGGATAAGGGAGAATATATGTGTAGCTGCCAGTAAGGCTTTGTGAGCAATTTCATCTGGTTTGTTTGAAAGGCACACCAAGCTTTGGTTCCTGATAAAACTTCCTCAACTGGCTCAATTATACTGGGGTCTTGGCACGCTGAGTTTGTATTGTGAGCTTTGTTGAATATCCATCCATCTACATTTGTTGGATCTGCATCTGTTTGATTGTGTAGTTCGTGTCCCTAGTACAGAATCTGACCGTTTCCACCTGGCTGAAGTGAGCTGACAACAAAAACTTGTGTCCCTGTGGGGTTTTTACACTGTAATGCTGTTAAATGAAGCATAGAGGCTAAATCTGTCTGTAGACATGGACAGGTGGCAATTGACCACTACAACTCATCAGGAGGATTAATGCCAAGGCTGTTAATTCTGTGCATCTCTGGGTTTTAGGTGGTGTCCTATGAAAAGCCCACGTTTCTGACCAACACTGTTGAACAGACGCGTTCCTCTGCTCATCAAACGGAATGCAGTCCAAATTCAGCCCAACTCGTCAAATCTGTTTTTGTGAAAAATGTTGGTTGGGCTTCTCAGGTGAGAAATTAATAAAGGAGGCATGTCTATTCTTTTTTCCTGCTAATTTGAAATAGGTATTTTTAAGTCATTACATGAATTTTACGCTTGATTTGTGAGGAATTGTTCAGTTGTGCACTACAGTTTAAGCCTAAAATTTGTATGCAGAAAGACACTTTTAAATAAGTATCTTAGATAAAAACCATGGTGAACTACATAAGAAATGAAAATAATAGTATCAGTATCTCAATTACCACAGTTTTCCTGTGGCTATTATTGCCTGTTTCAGTGTCCTCTGGCATTTAAATTTGACTCTAGTAAAAAACTGAAACTGTTTTAACTTCCCTGTTCACTAATACAGATGCAAAGGTGTCATAACAAAGTTTTTAATAGATATGTATCGGATCTGTACAAGAGAAATGTACAACATCTCTCTTCCTCTACAACAGGAAAAGCTGTTTCCTTGCAAAGCCATTTTCCCTCTGCTTTTCTGTTGGATAAGCTTTAGGTTTTAAAACATTGTTCTTGGCAATCCAGATAAAGTAAGCTTCCTGTCCTAACAGAAAAAGTTCTCTTGATAGATAGAAACTTTAACTTGTGTATATCTGTGAACTCTCACAAATGGGCCTCATTTTAGTGTTTGGCCCTCCATAAAATTTCTTTATGAGTGCTTAAGCTAAAGGTAATTCTTTATTTGACATTGACGAGGATGACTAAAGCCAAGTATCTGAAACCTGAGGAAGTCAGCATGAGGCTACTTCTTCCAAAGTAATAGCCATGCAATCCTTATCTTTAAAATATTGACCGAAATACCTAGGTCCCTTTAGCAATTTTGAGAAGCTTTCAGCTTCCATTATTAGAAAAGTTCTAGGTTTGTGATTTTGTATTTCATTTGCTCAAACCACAATGTAACTTCCCCCATCAGCTGACCAGCGGAGCAGTGTGGGTTCAGTTCAATGACGGATCCCAGCTGGTAGCCCAAGCAGGTGTCTCTTCCATCACTTACACTTCTCCAGATGGCCAGACAACCAGGTGAGTCTGTCTGTTTCTGCCATAAACATCCAGGTAACTCAGTACAAGGCTGCTGTACATCAGCTAACTTCATAGCTGCTATTGATTTTGGTTTGTAAATTTTAACCCTTAGCGTTGCCATCACTTCACAGTTGGTTAGCTTATGTAAGCTTATTAAATAAAGAGAAGTACTCATAGCTGACTGAACTCTGGATAACAGATGAATAAAACAAGCTGGGAATGCCTCTACTTGGTCTCCAGAGTACACCCACTATTCATGCATGGTATTAAAAACAGTGAGCTTGAGGAAAGCAGTATTTTGAAATAACTATGTTGTCATGAAATAAACCAAATTATTTAAGCATCTCAATTTTTCTGTGCTGTTTTGCCACTCTAGGTATGGAGAAGATGATAAGTTGCCAGAATACATCAAAGAGAAGCTGCACTGTCTGTCTTCTATTCTTGTAATGTTTACCAATCCAGCTGGTCCTCACTGATTGAAGGAAACCAGCTGTCGTGGCACAAGAGCTTAATAAAAATCTCACTCACTGACTTCCCAGCAGAGTGACTGATCTTACTCAGCTTATGCAGAGATTCTTCTGAAATCTGGTAAAAAGTTAGGAAGGGGAGGGTTGCTCTCTTTATGTGTAGCAAATTGTGTGTGAAGTATCATACAAAACATACTTTGCATTAAAGTGATGGGTAAACTTGCTCAAGCAAAACTTCGAGGAACTTAGTTCTTGACTGCATTAAGCCTTTGGAAATAATCTGAATCTGTTGTATTTTTTTTCTTACTCCACTGCTTACTCAGTGCCAACAATCAAGGAAAATGCATCTGTGCTGTTCAAGTATTTGTATTTGTAAATAACTTATATTTTTATGTCTTACAAGTAATATATGTAAATATGTATATGTTTTATAACTGTTTTTATTTTTTGTAGCAGCAGCTTAAAACTTCCCTGCACAAGCATGTAATACAAAAAAAAAAAATAAATGCAGTGGTAATTGTCTGGATCTATTTATTTGTTTCATGGTCAAGTAATGGTTAAGGGAGAAAAGTTAATAACTTTGGGTGGTTTTACCTTGTTTTACACATTGAGTAATACTTACAGCAACTGAAGTAGCATTAACAGTAGCTTTTCTCCTAAGCATTTGGCTTCAAGTGTGCTAACACTCCTGATCGTGCTTGTATCTGTACTTAAGTATTCTATGACTTCCTTATCAGGCAGGAAAAAATATTAAAGGGAATGGGATCCAAAACGGTGCTGGAGAGGGGAGGATGAAGAGTTTCAGAGGAGCTGGTGCTGGCTGTGTGCAAGCACAGCTCAGCTGAACTGATTCAAG
The DNA here is from genome assembly GCA_013400435.1 of Pycnonotus jocosus. NCBI lineage: Eukaryota > Metazoa > Chordata > Aves > Passeriformes > Pycnonotidae > Pycnonotus > Pycnonotus jocosus. The sequence continues at coordinate 318,892 of VWYP01009721.1, read as the reverse complement.
CCAGTTCTTGATCAGCTGCTGTTTAGAAGTCAGAACTTTGGTTGCTTTGTCATGTCCAAATCAAGGAAGTCAGCTTGCAAATAAAGAATTTAGCACTAGGAACATCAAGAACAATATACAAGTAGCACTTGCTATGAATTAGCTTATAAAAGTGAAGTCCTTTTTCACAACATTTTGTGACTCTGTAGCAGGAATAAAACTTCTGTATCCCCTTCAGTCAGTATTGAAAAAATCATCTTTTAATTCAGTAGTCTCTTAGTGTTTGAACAGTTGAGTACATAGGAATACATAATTACATTTATTAAATTCAAACAGTAGAGACATTAGACAGCAGCCACAACTCTCATACTGGAGTTACTCCAGAGGTTTTTTTCCCAGTAGCATTAAAATAGCTAAACCAACCCGTATGGATGAGCTTAGGCCCCATTATGAAGGAAAGTTACAGTCCCACTTCTTAAAATAATGTCTGAATGACTAAAACAGTGTAAATTCCTGTTTCTTCTACCCTAATATCAGAAAAAACAGAACTCTGCAGATAACACTGAATGCCCAGTAGCCAGTTTTCCTTTTTTCTCCTTTCACTTAATTAACCACCTCTGCTTAGCACATTCATTCTCACCAAGCACAAAAGTGTAAACTATTGTGTTTAGACTTTTTTTCTTGTAGTTAAGAAAAGTTGTGCATCTTTCAAGGCTGCAGGTTATCCTTCTTGCTACACAAAGGCATTCAGCAAAACAGAAGAGGAAAAATTGCACATTTGGGCCACCAGAGTTCAAGTAACAGCTGCTGAAACTGATTTTCAATGGCTCGTGGTCAACTTAAAGACCCAAATCTCACATCAACGAGCTGTGTGGAGGGCACCTACCTTCCTCTGTGCTTCTGTCACCTGCCATTTGGAATCCTGGAGGAGATGTACCAGGCTCCAGAACCAGGTGGCCTGTATTGACCAGTGCTTACAAGCCAACAAACCCAATGTCAGGGCATTTGCTCAGGTAGTGGTGTCTCCATACAAAGTGCATGCAGCTCAACTAATCTTGTAGTTACAAAAGTTACTAATCCTGATTCACAGAATCAAGATAATATTTCTTCTACTTCTTTCTGGAAAGGATGCACGTAACCTGTGACCTTCATAGCTGCACTCAGTGCACATGTATATCATATAAACTGTACACACTTCAAATGTGCCATTGTGTTGCTCTAACCTGTCCCATTCCTTCCTCTGCTGCTGGAAAAGCAGGACACAAAAGCAGCAGGAGTAACCAGATGTTGGGGTATGACCAAGTTAAGTATTCTGCCAATGTGTAAGTATAGGTGTACCGTTGTTAGTACACAGCCAACAAGGTCAGTGGTTAGGTGCTCCTCATTCAAAAGCAGTAATAAACTAAGTATTACTTCTGCTTGGTTTTATGGTTTGGGTTTTTTTAAAATATGTATTTAACAATTCTCTTCCTGTATCCTCCCATATCTGACAGAAAATGCAATTAGTCTCTTGTATACTATCTCCAAGAGTAAGAGAGAAACTACAACTACTCCACAGATCAAGCTGAATGCCCAGCGTGGCCCCAAGTGAGTGTAGATTTGGCTCACAAAAACAGGCCCAAGGATCCGTGCTCCACTTCCAGAGGCAGTCAACCATCCCATGTAGACACCCTACAGCAGATCAAAAGCTTATGTAAGTGATACAGGCATTATTTAGCTTGGCAATAATTCCAACCCATTAGCCTAACTAGAAAATTTAGAAGTAGTTAAACAACCACTTATCTTTCTAAACTCATTAAGACACAGATTACTTTGTTTCCAAGAGTACTGCTCAGCCTCTCCAAGCTTTAGTTCCAAGACTCCACTCATAAGTACTCTACTGCTTTCTAACAAAACACCTGGCTCAAAGCATGAAATCTCTTTCACCAAAATATAACATGAAAAAATGGGCAAAAGAGGAATAAATTTTTTGTTAAGCAATAATGTAAGTTTGCTATAGTATTTTACTACTAAAAAATGCCCATATTGGAGGTCTAGTAGTATTTGTAGTCTTTACATAATAAACTCAGTAAGAGACATTATTCCATACTGGTATTCCGTATATGTAACTGGTAGTTACAAAAAGGACTCTGCCAGAACAGTCATGAAATTTTCACATTGTAAGATTTGCATAAATAGCACAAGCCTTGCTTTATAATTCCCCTAAAGGCTTGCCTTGGATTTTAAAAAAGATTGGAGCTCCTGAAAAGTACTGCTCTGCTTAAAACACTATTATTTGGCTGATGACAAAAGGAATTTTAACTAATAAATAGCTAAATATTCTCATTCTAATAGAGAGAGTGCGAGTCTTGCAGAGCAAATGAGATAAACCATTTAGGAATGGTGCTCACCTGAGGCTTTGGTCCTAGGACTTTTGAGTATAAAGTGTAGGACATGACATTGCAGACGGGATAGCCCAGCCCTATGAGCACATCGGAGCTGATGTACTGGGCCAGGTAGATCATGGGAGTGTTCAGGCACCAGGACTGTGCCACAGGGCAGCCCACAGGCTCTGTGTGGTTGGCTGGCAGCTGCAGCTCTGGCAAACTCCAGAAAGGTGCCAACATTTCACTAGGGGCTATGCTGGGAATGGAGTTGTTCTTTATGTCTGTAAAAATAAATTATTCATATCATCAAGAACAAAAGTGCAATAAAAGGCTTTCAAAATAACACTGCAGAGGTGGTCTAGTAAGACTTGAACTATACCTTGCCACTGGATATTTGGTAGTTTCTTTCCCCAAGGCAGTAAGATAAAGAATCCAATCAAGACAATCAGTAAGCCTGCATGGAGTATGGCACGCTCACCAGTCCTACAAAACAATGACATTTCAGTTAAATGCATTATTTCATTAATATAAAATTTAGGTAGTTGTTAATGACATAGCCCATTAGTTTGTGGAAATGGTATCTGACCGAAACACCGGCAAGAAAAGTTACAAAATCAAGTAACTTAAAACCAGATTTTCTTGCGATTTAAAGGTAACAGAGAGTCAAATAAGAGGATTATGTTAACAGAATAAGGAACAACACAGCATCAAAGCTGTGCCAGAATTGGAAGTATTTCATTGTCATAGTAAATCCAGACTCATTACCAAGTAAAAGACTTGCCATGAAGTTTTTCACATTTAGCCAACATAAGTAACGAAATCCCAAAAACTTACTTTTTTGCTAGTGTTTTAACCACCATGAAAGCAATAACTGATTCAATGCCAATGGCACTAAGGATTATTCCATTATTAAAAACAGCCTCTTTCCTGGTCCAGGAATACATATCCATTGTCAGTGGAGTAGCTATACTGAAATGACAGAACAAAAATAGAGTCATCATAAAAAGCTTCTTCCATACATTAGTGTCCACACACTGTCTATCATCCCAAACACCCATGCACTACAGCAGCCATACTCTGAAGCACCATTATTTCAGATAGTTCACAAAAGATGATGGAGTGAAAGCCAAGCCAGGGTAATAGAGACAGAAAAAAATTAGACTCTGTGAGAACAAAAATAATGAACCTCTAATATGGTTAAATTTTAGCAACCAACCAGTCTCTAAAACCTCAGTTTTCTAAAAATAATGCAGCTTATGACAGAGCCATATTGTAAAACAAATTTTAACTACATTACAGCTCAAAAATCTTGCAGAATAAATTTTACATCCTCTAAGTATTTTCTGAGTCAAAAAAATGAAATACACTTGAGCCTGAGATAATGATGTTATGTTTTACTTTTTTTCTTATACACAGAAAATTTGAGAGTGAATAACATACCTCTTTAAGCAAAAAAACTCCCAGTCATATAAAACAGTGTATTTCAGAAAACAACTGCATTAACTCTATCAAACAATTGTTTTAATCATTACTGAAATAAGAGACGCACTGAAGCTTTTGGAGATAATCAGAATCATACTTAGAAATCACACAAAACTAAAACAAAAATATAAAACAAGATGCTCAACTGAAAACATGTTTTCTCTGAAGATTTTAGGCAGCCCATGTTAAACTTTTTTTTTAATTCTTAAAAAGTTGAGGATATGGGTTTGCCTCCATTCAAAAGCTTTTACATTATTGTTTTTTATACCACAAACTACATATCTTTAGTTATTACTGACCTTTAATTCATTACTCTGTATCAGTACATATCAACTTGATTGCCTATGGTTCTGGACCTCTGCTTAGGAAGTTAGGAAGATGAGTGGAATAGAAAATCCTCGAGATGCTCCTCCAGTCTAGTTACTCTACATGTCTGACTATTTTGAGAGCAAATAGATAAACTTACGTTTCAAAGACAGCAAACACAAACAGGATGACAAAGAAGAGAATGTTGAGTGCTACCACAGCAATGTGGTCAATGCTTCCTTCTGTGTTCTGATCCAGAACATCACTTCCTGCAACAACACAAAACAATTACCTGAACTGCACACTGAGCTTTTTCTTATACCATCACAGTAATGATTCCTTTAGTCTTCTAAGTATTTAGCATGCAAGCTGCTGGGCAGCTAGGCAGTTATACTTTGACAGTCAAAGTACAAAGTTTTTACATCAAAAGAGAGTTGTTGAAATTTTGTTTCGCTGACAATTAGAGAAAACTATTTCCAGGCTGGTTACATGGTCTGTTTACCCAGTGAGTCCTGACTGACAGCAAAATAAGCAAACTTCTTAAAATACCTGAACAATGGAAACCAAAACAAACCTTCTTTTCAAAGGTCAAAATTACACAGGATTCTCAGGGTGAAAATATGGAAGGATCCATACAATGCTGGGGTTTTTTTCCTGCTTTGCTACCAGACAGCACCATGGACACAACATGACAAATGAAGCAATTTCTGGACCAGCTAGGGAGAGATGTAGCCTATTTTCCACATCAACTTCCCAGTCCATCAGATTTTAGAATACTTCTAAATGCTTCTATGTAGTAAGAGAGTACTTCAAAATTATAACCAGAGGATAAGTTTTCAAGGAAACACTGGTACCTTCTCCATCAGAATTGATACTTTTGTACTGCCGTCCCATGTCATCCACTCGATGCTCCCTAGAAATTTAGAAATTTTTTCATAAATACACATATTTATTTGATCTACTATTGAGTCAAGTTTTTATTAAAATGATTGTAAATGGTATAATCTACATGATAATTATTTGCAGCTCCATTAAACATCATCTACAAAGCTGACACCTGACTGCAGTGAACACCAACCTATTCAAGAAAGGAAATATTCTAGTGGGAGAATATCATATATCCATATGCATCTGCAGCAATGGGATTATGAATAAAAATCCCCCCTGAGAATCTTAAAGGAAAGAACAGACAGTGAGATCCCTATAGACAAGCCAACCTTATTTCTCCTTGGAGAAAGAACATGGACAGCAACTACCAACACTAAAACTATATCAAGCCTAATAGTCTAATATCTTTAACTTTTAAAATCAGTTTACATTCTAACCATAACATCACCAAGATTCATTTATGAGCATCAGAAAAATACAGATGTTAAAGAAGGTAGAATCACTGAAAAAATAAATAACAACTTATAGTTGTAGCACTCCAGATTTCAGGTTTATTACTCCTCCTGCTGAGCAGCATATTGTTTGCTACAAGTCACCCACAAAAACAAGGTAGGGTATTTAGAAGTTTGGATTTCCCTACTTAATTACCTGAATATGGCAAAGATGAGAATGATATTAATAACTCCTAAGAGAGCTCCAAATAAAACTGGTGTTGTGTACATGTTCAGCTGAAGACAAAGGAATTTCCACGTTACTCCTTCTTCTCCAATAAGTGTGAAACATGTCTGAAAAACTTAAAAACATCAATGTGCTGTGAAAATCTTGAGAACTATTAAAAAACCTTAGAATACATAAGAAAAGTTGTTCTAATTGCCAAGTAAATTTTAAGTATTATACCTGTCAAATCTTTTACATTTTGAGAATCCTACTCTAAACAAACAAAATGGATACCAGTGGGATCTCAGCTAGCCAGGAAGTACTTGATTACATAAAATAAACAGTCTAAACAGCATCATGACACTTATAGAACTGAATTGAGTGTAACAATGATTAATTTTCTTGGCAGACAGACGATTTACTCTTTTTTCCTCTTGCTCCTACATGGAAAACCTTGGTCCTGGCACTGGATTATCGCTTGTGCTAAGGGCAAACTAGAGAGAAAAGATGCAGGGGCGGGGGGTTAAATTAAATTTTAAACTGGTGCAGAGCAATTGGACAAGAACGTTTCATTTATATTGGCTTACAGAAGTATAGATGAGTGGACTCCACTTACTCAATTGCCATATGATTTAAAAACTATGCTTTAAAATCCCCTGCACACAGCTGCTGAGGATTCCTACTTCCAATGCCCAATTTCAACCTAGTAAGAGAAGTGAGGAAAGAAGATTTTGCTTTACCTGGCCCTAATATGAAGCCAACTGCTTGGCAGGCACTGGTGTTGGCCATGGCACTCGTTCTTTCCGTCAGAGAAGTGGCACCCGCAATATATGATCGAACTACAGCCACATTTCCTTCAAGAAAACCCAAAACCAAGCAAGTGTTCAGGAAAATATCAAGCTCATGTTGTTAAACTGTTGAGTGACATTTATTTTAGGGGTTTGTTTCTTATTTTGCAAGACAATAAAAGCCAGCACTCCCTCCAATATTTTTACACAACAGCACAATTACACAATTTTGTTACAAACCACAACGGACCAGCCCTCTGCTTTGTTAAATATTAAGTTATCACTCACATAATGGTAAATCTGGTATTGAAACATAACATTAACCATCTTACACGAGACACAGAATGTAATAATTTCCAGAAATGTAAATCCTGCTGTGCTTACCCGCTCCAAACCCCACGAGAGCACGGGCAGTCAGCATGTAGTACTTGTTGTGGGAATGGGGCACGTGGACGTAGGCATAGAGGCAATTAGCAGCCACTGAAATGGCGGTGGAAACGACCAGAGGTTCTCTCCTGGGCCTGTGGTTGGACCAGAAGCCAAAGAGGGGAGAGGCCACCATCTGCCCAATGCTGTATGAGGCGATAATCCAGCCCAAGAAACTCGCATCCGCAGTGGGATCAATCTGCAGGAACACACGAGTCACTTCTGTGGGTAAAGTGTTTGACGTTATCAGTAACACCCTTTCAGAATGAGGACACCAAGGACTCTGTACTCTAATGCTTTGCATGGGGTAATAAACCTTGGCTCACTCTCAGCAGTGCACCAAACCAATAAAATCTGCTTTGCTTCTGAGCTTGGGAATGGCTCACTCATGGTAAACTCCAGGAGGTTTTGTACAGCCGTGTTCTGCATGGCAGGCACTTTCCATGCCAGGAGCAAGGAGTCACTTCCATTGTCTCTGCACATGCCTGAATCTGTCCTGATTTACAAGGCTGGTTATGCATTTTCTTGTCTTCTGCAAGAATTCAGCATCAGCCTCACTTTCAGTGACACCTCTACGTCCCTGCCCAGGTTATATTCTTGCAAATTGGCACTTTAAACTGCCTTCTACAGTTCCAGGGGCACTGAAATCCTAGCACAGATTAAACTGAAGTTTCAGAGACCTTTGTGCTGCTTTTAAGATTGCAACTGAGAGGTGAAAACCCCCCAAAGAAACTAAAATCACTCTACAGGAGCAATGGCAATCCCCTATTAGGAATATCAAGATCTATGTGCAACAATGTGACAATTACAGAGCCACTTCTACCTCCAGTTTCCTCTTTTTTTTTCCTTTTTTTTTCTTTTTTTTTTTTTTCTCCCCAAACACAGACAAGTCTTGTCTACTGTTTTAATAACAACACTTCTATTGATTCACTCTCCAAGAAATCATGATCTTGGAAAACCAAACATTTCTGGATTATTATGTACCTTTATCAATTCAGGAAAAAACCTGACAGATTTTGCAAGAAATAATAAAAGCTGTCTAAATGGATGGCAGAGTAGAAGTCTCTTAAAGCCACACATATCCTTCTACTTTTTTTCTTCCTAACTAAAATGCCAGGTTTTGTATCACCTACTTTCTGAGCAGGAGTTTTTGGTTCTTAATTATTTTTTTAAAAAAACCTATTTACAAACCTTTTGGAGATACGGCCATACAGACATAATTACAATTGAGAAACCTGTAACAGAGTAAAAACTGAAGTTATTTTATTTGCCATTTTTACCAGCTATTTTCTTTCCTGAACCAGTTATATTACAAGTTCATTCTTCTGCCTCTAGATGTATGATAGTATAAACCTGTGCATTTCTTGCTTATTTTAAGGAGTGGTAATTCCTCCTATTAGGAGGAGCTATTTTCAAAAGATCACTTTATAGGTGCATACACACTAAACAAAAACCCTCCTATGTTGTCCTTCCAATGGAAAGACAACAAAGTCCCCAAAGTAAAAAGAATTTCTTGATAAACTGACATATCTGTACTCATTCATCAAGGAGATTTTAATTAAAAATTAAAAAAAGAGTTGCTGAAGTATCCTATCAACTTCAAGATGATTTCTAGGCCCACAGAAAGTCATCTCAGGTCAAAAATCAACAGCATTCTTGTTTCTGGAGGGTGTTATTTAGGTTAAAAATTTCATTTGTCCTGCAATGGAGATGAAAAGTCCAGTAGGAGAAAACAAGTTTTGATACATATTTTGAAACAGACAGCATACATTCCCATAAAGATCTTACCTCTTAAGAACTCCATGTTATTTCTGTTTTCATTCCCTACAAGTTTCATTCTGGATGATAAAAGTGCAACCTTTGTTTTGTTCAGTTCTGAGCAATACCCCTGCCTTGCCACTACCTTCTGCCACTTCCAAACCATTAGGGGGTCATAACACACAGACTTATGCAACACATCATTTTGTGTAAAACCAGTTTTACTACTTATCTCATTAGATGTAACTTTCTGTTTGATTTGCTAGGTTCACATATTCTCTTCTGAAGAATCAAACAACGCACCTTTTTTGAGATTAGAACAGCAGCATTAAAGAAGCTCTGTAGTTGGAATTCCTTTAGAAAGCCCTGTCATTTTCGAACCAAAGTGTATTAATTAAACAAGTAACATGGCATTCCACATGTATTTACTCACCTACACTACTGAGAAACATTGTCAGGTACATGATCCAGATGGATCGCCACCTGCTCTTATAATGTTCCTGTGTTTCCACAACATCCCTGGGTTTAAAACAAAAAGCAAGAGAGAGAAAGAAATCATTATCACATCATCTTCTAGTTGCTCCCACATGACACTGAAAACCTTTTTCACCAACCTCTCAACACAATTGTGTAACTTGTTAAGCAGGAGTGGATTTCCGCTCAGCAAAGACTCTAAAGAATTTATTTCTCACTGGAAAAACACTACATTGACAAATCAAACAAAGTAACAGAAATGCTATCACACATCAAATGTCACACACAGAGATCTTGATCTAGGGTGGTCTTCAATTCTGCAAACTCTTTGTATAGACACTTTGGAGAATCGCAGATCATATAAAAGCTTTAAAAAGTGAGTGTTAAACCGTAAAATCCCAGACATTTCCTCACAGCTGCAACCTTAAAAGAACCACAAACCTGAACAACTCTTGACTCAAAGCTACAACCAGTCTGTTCTTATGACAAGAAAACACCAGTACACAACGTAAAAGCTGTATGTAAAAGATACTGCTGTAGATTGCAAGGGATGAAAAAAATATTAAAACATAAGTTACAAGCTAATTTACAAAGCAACCTCTATCCAGATGGTGTAGACTCAGGTTATAGATATATAGACGCCTAAACATAGTTTACAAACGTTCTTTATGTAAGTCGTATCTAGACTTAGGCGATTTTAAGTTCAAGACACTTGTTTTGCTGTCAGAAGGGGAAAAAAGCCTCAAGCGACGAACAGCTGCCCACACATGAAGGCTGCTACTAAATACCCCGACTTCTGCCGCACATCAATCCTGTCTGGCGTTTTTTAGGAACTTCCCACGGGAGTGGGTCTGTGTTTTCCTACAGAGCGAAGCAGCCGCCGGCCCGCTCCCG
>VWYP01009721.1:285225-308179 GCA_013400435.1 Pycnonotus jocosus | reverse complement strand
CGAGGGCAGGAGCTGCCAGCGCGGCTCCCCCTCACGGCATTGCCCGCCCCGGGGGGAGCTGAGGGGGGCGGAGGGGCCGCGGTGGCCGTGTCCGTGTCCGTGTCCTGCCGCCCCTGCCCGCGGGCGCTGGGGCAGCGCCGGGTCCCGCCCGGGCGGGCTCGGAGGGGAGGATGGCAGAGATTTGGGATCGGGGGTCCCACCTGCCCCCTTCGAGTGCTTGGGTCAGGCTTACAGGGCTGCTCGAAAGCTTGCTTTAGGCCCCGTTGTTTATCCTCCGGCTCCTGTGCGTCCGTCCCGTTTTGTGGAGTTATTGTGGGGCTTGTGTCTGCCTTGCCGTGACTTCTTTGTGATTTCTTTGATTTTTAAGCCGTCATTTCTTCTATCAGAAAAGGACCTAGCGTTAATTGTTAGAGAGGTTTTTTTAAATAGAGAGGGAGGATAGGGAAGTTGACAACTGTGCCTTCTCAAACAGAGCCTCCGTGGTTTTGTCAGGTTGGCTGCTGGTGGGAGCTTTCTCACATCCATGTATAGAATGGAAACTACACTGGGCCTTGAGTAAAGTCCTCGGGTACTTTTCCAGGGGTGTTTTTCTTGTAACTGAACTGTTTGAATGGGTGAAAAGCAACAGCTGACCTTTTACGTGTTGGATTTTGGATGAATTTATGTGTCTGTTCCTATGTTTCTTCTCATTGTGCTTTTGCATCTGCACAGATCATGTTGTGTAAAGCTTTCTGTGTTAACAATATATTCATTCAAGATTCATGACACAGATCCTGCCTCTTGGGCCACACAGCTCCACAGCATCGTTTCCAGGTCACTGCATCCAGCTGACCCGGCTCCCAGTGGGATCGGGATGTGGCGTGGGTGCTCTCAAGTGGAGGAAGCCAAACTTCATTCTGAAACAGCCTTTCCTGGTTCTTTAATCCATTTCAAATCCTCACTGCTGGAATGCTCCTGTTAATGGGAAGTTATAAACCTTCAGCCTCCAGCAGCTGGATTTGCCTTTCCAAACTGGAAAGGTAAAAACTCCAAAGCTGGATTTTTCCTTTCCAAAAAGAGAAATGTTTGTAATTGTCTTGCCATGTAGGCAGGGATGGGCAGTGAGTGAAGCATGTCCTGCCTCTTTGTTACAGAGATGCGGTAGGGGCCATCCTCCCAAATTTTTTATCTCAATGATATTCCTGAGAGGTTCTATGCAGCATGCTTCACATACTAGGAATATTTTTTGAAATTTGTTTTAGTGTTTCCTGTAGCCTTTCCAGTAGTCCTTTTATCTTGATTCTGATTAATTGAAATATCCCGAGCTGCTTCAGAGTCTCTGTTCCATCAATGAAGCAGAAGAGAGGATGAGGCAACGCTTTTGCCTCAATCAATATTACATTGAAATATAATGCATTTGCCTAGAAAGTTGTTTTGGCACTCCCTTGGTGCAGCAGAGAGCTTGTTAGGCCAGACTTTGGACTCAAAGTAAAATCTCCATCTTCATATATTTTTTTAAAAGAAGTCCCCAGTTTGACTTTCTGCTCATTTCATGTGTTTATTTTTACCCTGTAGTGATTGAACCATCCTAGAGCCGTTGTGGCTTTCTGGCATGCTTGTTCTCAAATTCAAGTGCCTGTAATTTCTTTTGATAGTAATTTATTCTAGCTGTTAAAGAGTTCTTCTTTTTTTTCCTTGTATATTGATTCTTAAATATTGGCTTTCCAGAAGTGCAGAGGAATGTTTCTGTTAATCTGATCACAATTTTGACTTGTTCTAGTCAAACAAGTTTATTTTAAAATATATTGGAGTGTGGCAGAATGTGTGCTTTTGGATGAAAAAAAAATCCCATAAATTCAATCACGCTATTTTGGAGTGTGATGAGATTATTTGAATACATTTATTATGGAGGGATCTGGAAATACCAGAAAATGCCTGAAGTGAGCTTACTAACCAAGTGTTTGATTATTAAATCTGTTCTTTTCTTAGGTGTGCACAGATCCTGGACTTTAATGGAGTAACCTGTATCCCGCTGACCAAGGAACCAGATTTAAATTCTCTTTTTTAGTAGTGTTTGGGTTGGTTTTTTTTCCTTCCTCGTTGGAATAGCTCAGCAGTGGCTCCCTGTTCACTTCAGTAAGTATTGCTTTGCAAATAATACTCAGCTTGCCTAAAATCTTGCTAGATTTAGCTCTCTTTGGGCTGGTGTGTTTGTTGAAAGAGAAATGATCCTGGCAAGGTTTTTGAGGGTGTGATTTCTTCCCAGAAAGGAGTGGGAGGAGCATGGCTTTGAAAACTGTAATAAATAACAGAATTGGAAAGGAATGGATAAAATGAGGATTAGGATATGTGTTTAACACACCAGTGAAGGCGAGATTACAAAAATAAGCTGTCTCTGCAGCAGTGACTGGGAAAACATTCTTTCCCTCCTACCCTCTCTCCCTCCTCTCCGTTAAGAAGATGAAGAGATGGACTCTTCCAGTGGTTTAAACCCAAACATGTTTTCAAGATTCCATCCTGAGGTGTGTTTATGGCAGCCCACGCTGACTGGAGAGTTTTGCCATCGTAGCTCTGTTGAGAGGACAGAGATCAGTGCTGCTCTTTGTTTGATCAGTTCAAGTCAAGTACAGTTAGGAGTGGTTGAGGATGTAGTTTTGGTGTAGTCCTGGCTTGTCATCAGTGGTGTAATGAATATCTGGTTTTAATTAGCATTTGAAATTCCTGCATGTTGTATCAACTTGTAGGAAGTTTGTATACAAAACCTTTACGAAATACAACCTTTGTGTTTTGTTCAAAATGAAAAGAGTTGACCTGAATAGCCAGGTTAGCTTTCTTGGAATGCATTTGATGGCTTTTCCTTAATGTAGAAACCAGAATAAGAAACTCCTTTGTGTTACAGTCAATGAATTTGCCACTCATGTAGACTTTACCTGCCTTGTTTTTATCTCTGCTTTTTCCCTAGATGACCGTGTGCCGCTAATGGGTGTAAGTAAATTAGATGTCTTGTACCGAAAGCTTCTCCTCACTAAACTTTTCATCAGAGGATGGGGAAAGCCAGAGGATCTGAAAAGGTGACTTGTTAAAAAGTAACAGCATAAATGATATGTTACCTTGAAAGAAAAAACCCAACCCTTGAAGTAGCAACAGTAATTGCTATTCTGTATTTAAAATACCAAAAGTGTTTAGGTGGGTTCTGTTCAAGAAATGATGTGTTTCTGTACCAAGGGAGTAACTGGATTTAAAAGAGGTCTTAAAAGGATTTGCAATTTTTTTTTTTCTGTTTAAAAAAAGAGAGAATGTTTGTGTGTCCAACTATATTTTTATTTATGTTTATCTGATGACATACTTCAAACAGCATCTCTGGAAGTGTTTTCTTCCAAAACAAAACTTGATGAATTTCTGCAGAAGAATTCTTTGTTTAACACTAAAGTGGCTCTTGCTATCTTTCTAGAAGTTCCTAATTAGTTTTAAAAGTGTAAGATTTAATCAGATGCTTCTCTCACAGCCCAAAGTAGTAAACTCATTCTTTTTAGATGTCTTGAAAATAAGAAAAAAAATGGAAGTATCTCTTAATTTTTAAGCACTTGATTGTTTTTATTAATTACTCTTGAGATTAACACATGGAAGTTGAGCGTTTGTGTTTCTTAAGTATAAAAATGAAGTGATGATATATATATATATATATTCTGCATTGTGCAGTATTTAAATAGGAAATGATACACCTGCATTTAATAAGCTCACTCTTATGTATATGAAAGTTAATGAAGAAAACTTTGAAAACTACTGAAATAAAATTTTATGCACTGGATAGCAGTGGAGTTTTATGGGAGTTTTGGGGTTTTTTTAGTCCATGTGAAAAATCTGATCTGGAAATGGCACTTATGGCACTTGGGTTGCTGTGTGTGTCTGTTTTCAGTTGATTTTTTCTCTTGAGTAGCAGAGTCTCCTGCAAAGTGAGAATGTTGGCTTTGATTGGAACAACGAAAACCAGTGGGGTTTGTTCTGATTGCAGCATTTCTGTATTCCATTCCCTGTGCGTATCCCAAATGGGATATTTTGATGTTTCCAAACCCCTTTGTGTTCTTGGTGAGACACAGGATATTTTCAGTGGCCCATCTCCATCTCCCTCCAGTCCAAGGTGTCTCTGACAGGGAGCCTCTGACTGATGCTGCTGCTCGCCGGTGCCAGGCTTGCCTGGGCTCTGCAGGGTGATCACACCCACACCAAATGCCAATAGGGGAGTGTTGCTGGTGGTAACAGGGATATCAACTGCAGTTCCTCCTTCTTCATGCAGGGGAAAAACCCTCTCCCACCAGGTGGGGAATGTGGTGAGGGAAGTAGGAAGCGAGCTTGCTGGTCTGCAAAGGGGAAGAAAGTTTTGTTCTCTGTGTTGCCCCTGACTGGGATGAAGATGAGCTGTTCCCCAGCAGCCTGGCTTCACCTGGGTGAAGAAGGAGGAATACTACCTCCTCCTGATTCCCCACACTGGCTCTTGGGAGGAGGGTTTTTATTTTTATTTGTTAACTCATCACTGTGAAGCTCCATTAGTAATTTTTTATACTTCAGGCATTATCTGAGACTGAATGACTCTGCCTAACCTGAAATTTTGTGCACACCTTTGATGTGATAAATGTTAATATCCTAACTCTTTGTCCTCAACTCATTAGCAAGGGTTGAAATTCCTCAGTAGAGACAAGATTTAGCCTTCAGTATCCACCTTACTATACAAAAAAATACATAAATGCAGTATTTTTAGAAGATTTGTAGTTAAAATAAACATCTCTTCATTTAGCTTACCCTCCACACTCACATCTCACATCTTTACCCTTACTTTCTCAGAAATACTTAATGCACTTGCTGTTTTCTGTAAGAAAAGCAAATGTTATAAAGTAGAGCTATTTCTTGTGTGGTGATAAACTGGATTTTCTTTCCATTCTTTGGGCTTTCTGGGGTGTTGGGGAGGTGAACAGGACATTCCTTTGTACTTTTCACTCAAAACTGTTCTAGCTTGTCAGGTAAAGCGTGTATTTATGAGCATAGGAATGAGCAAGTTATAGAGTATTTAAGGTTGAAAGGGCCAATTTGAGGGCATCAAGTCAAAATCCCTGTTCAAAACAAAGCTGACTTCATTTCTTCAAGTCACTTGGCACTCCATTCACTTGAAAGGCACTTCATCCCTTGAGGATGAAGATCATTTATAGTTTCCCTGGGCTGTTTTTCCATGTGCTTAGCTGTGAAAGCAATCTTTCACTTTGTTCCTGGAGGGGTTTCTTACACTGCAGCACACAACCATTGCCTCTTCAGTAATGTCCTTCAGTAATCTTGTCCTCTCACTGTACATCTCAGAAGAGTTTTTTCCATTTACTCTGTGTGGCTCTGCAGCCCATTTAAGTAGCAGAAGAAAACAACCAGATTTGCCCCTTAGCTTTCTGCTCCCCAGCAAGGTACCTGAGGCTTTTTTTAAACTTAAAAGCATCCTATGGTGGCCTGATTTAGTCTGTAAATGCAAAGCTGGCTTCATAACTTTTTATTTGTTTGTGGCTTACTTTAGCTCCTGAAATTTTATGTAAATGTGTCTCTTCTTTTTTTTTAGATTAAAAGTTGAATCTTCTCTACTTGTTTCCTTTCAACAGAATATTTGAATTCAGAAAGATTATTGGAAACAGGGAAAAATGCCAGACGCTGGTTTCGAAAGATTACCCAGTGTTCATTGACAAGGTACTTCAAAGCAAGAGATGATGTGATTTAACTACATTTATTTTTCTAAGGGTAACTTGGTACTTAACACCAGGGTACTTTTATGGGCTACTAGAAGAGAATGGGAGGAAATAGTGCAGTGCCTGCATAGACACTGCTTTTTTCTTCTCCCAGTAGCACAGTAGTTGGGCAGTGAAATGTCAAATGTTAAAACTCAAAAAGTGTTCAAAACCAGGTCTGTGTTATTGAATGTATTTAAAATGGAACAGCATTACACCTTTCTTTGATTCCCGTAAAAGGTTATTTAATAAAAGCAAAGTTGAAAAATAGTGATAACATGTATCCCTACTTTTCGGAGCAGGCCTCAGCTTTGGGGTTTTTTAAGCAAGTTTTTTATCCTATAACAAATTCTACTTTAAGAGATTTGTTTTCAGAACAAGTTAAAGACTGACATAATATTTATTGCTATTGTCTCATTCTTTCTGCAGGTTGAGGGGCAATCAGACTGTAAAATCCTCGAGGGGCACTTCATTTCCCCCTTGGCTCACTGTGTGCCAGGTATCCTGCCAGTCGAATCTCTTGTAGCAAGGTAAGAGAAACCAAGAGGTATTTCTGAAATTACTGCTGCAGAGAAATAATGGTCTGTAAGTACTTTCATTGTGCAGTGAATTGGTTGTACTGCAAACAATCTGCAAAATCTTATTCATGTAACAGTGCAGTCTATGCATTAAAAACGTCCACTAGCAAAGTATTACTTTCTTGGTTTGGTGGTTTTTTGTTGGTTTGCTTTTTTTTTAAAGTTTAGAGATTGTATTGCACAAGGATGTGGAATACCCTGAGTTTTTTGAATTATTGATTTGGGTTTTTTCCAAATGAGGGGGATGCTGGAAATGAAGAACAGCAGTTACTGTTTTATATGTAGCAGGAGAAGCTGTTTATATCAAAGCATATAATGTTGTATTTGAAGGAGCCATTACAGCTTTCCATTTCCATTGAATACAAAAGTTGTGATAAAGTAGCAAGCTTATTTTATTGTAGCCAGAGAATCTGGTTCCTTTCTTACTTGGCAAACAAAACAAAAAACCAACAGCAACAAAAAAAACCGCCAAAACAATCCCAAAAAAATTAAAACCAAAATCACACACACATAAAAGAAAACAAAACAAGTATTTTCACAGAAAGCTGGAGGTTCCCTAGCAGTGCTGGTTTCACATTAACCCTTCTTTGCAGATGGGGGGTGGGTTTGCAAAGGGAGCATACTTTGTTTGCTTTTAGTTCTGAGCTGAATTGTCATGATGATTTTTTTTTCCCCAGTCTTGGTTTATTTAAATCACATGAACATAAAAGTTTGTCAGCTCACATTGATAGTGATGTTGTAAATTTTGTCAGTAATACTGGTTGGTGTTTTTATATGTGTGCTTAAGCATGTAACATTAAGGACTGTGATAAAATGGTTGATAGTCAAGAAATCAGTTCTGTTCCACCTCTCTACTGGTTACAGAAACTGTTAATGTTATCAAACTAATTAGCGCCATAGTGGAAAATACAATATACTCCTTATTTATGTTCTCTTGTGCTTTGTAGCCACGTTATGATAATTGTTACTTTGGCCAGTATTGTGACAGTTTCCAAAAGCTGTACAAATTTCCCTCAAGATGGTTTGAATCTATTTCCTGAAGTGTAACACTCTTGTAGGTAACACTGCTCCATCTTGTGGGGAAAACAGTGGTGGCTCAGAAGGGATTTTTTTTTTGCAGTAGTTTAGACTGTAAATAAGTAGAAGCAGAAGACATTAATTGATTGATGTTGGGTGTACAGAATAATTTCATGGTTTGTATGTTGGGGTTTTGATTTTTTTTTTAATTTATCGCTCATCTTAATCTTCAATTTCAGCTGTTGTGCCTTCAGGAGAAAAATAGCAATGATGCCTAGGAGAGCTGGACATGCTTGTTTAGGCTGCTCTTTATCTGAAGTTGCATTTCTCCACTCTGCAAAGTTTAAATTGTGATGATGAGGTAGTAGTCTTTTTTAGGAACATGATCTTTCATCTTGGCTCCTTTTCTTGTTTGGCCTTTCTTCTGTCCTACTTTCAGATTCCTTTGTTTGCTGAATGTGTTCATGAAAAATGATGTTGCTGAATTGCTGGCAGTTTGCCTGCATGGGTTGCAAATACTTATGTTGTTTTGGTTTTGTTCTTATAATTAATTTTTCTTGATGCAGCTTGTTAATAGATGTTCTTACTCTGCTAAAATAGGTGTTCATTTCTCACAGGTTTCAGTTCATCATACCCAGAAGATGGAGTGGCAAGCACAGACCCGTGTGCATTCACTTAGCAGGCACTGGAGACCATGTGAGTGTGTAAAATGTAAAATTGACTGTTATTGAGAAATTCAATCATCAGATTTTTGTCTTACCTGTGTTGTTTGTACATCTTGTCTTTAGCACTTCTGGAGGAGACGCACGTTAATGGCACGGCCGATGATTAAAGAAGCCTGTATGGCTTCCCTGCTGCTAGAGAATCCTTACTATATCCTTTTGTGGAAAACACCCTGGCTATTCCTAATGGCCTCTCTGCAAGGTAGGAGAGTTACCACACTCATAAAATACCAACCTTTTGGTACCCAGTGGGTAAAAGCAAAGAAATTTTGATCATTATGTGAAACACAATTCTGTGGTACCACAGGTAACTTCTGAGAAACTTGCTGTTACCACTTCAGAATTTGGGTGTTTTTTTTAAAAAACAGGTAATTTTTGTTCTGTCATCTTGTAAGACAGTATTATTCTGTTTCCTTAAACAGGATCTCGGGTTATGCTTTTTTCGTACCCATATATCTGACAACAGTAAAATATTACAAACTGCACCATTGAAATGATTGAATTTAATTTAGTGACAGTTAAACACTGGGAGTTTAAATTCAAAATTTCAATTAATTCATGCTATTTATGCATATTATTTATTTTCACAGAATCACAGAATTTCTAGGTTGGAAGAGACCTTCAAGATCATAGAGTCATTTTATCTATTTTTTTTTTAAATGACCAGTTTTGATAAAACCTTTTTTACTTTCTTTAACTGGAGTCTCTTACATGGCTGTAGAAAACCCAAGGATCAATTGTAAGTATTCCTGTTACATTTATGGATACCATATTTTTAAAATGCCGCTTTTCTTTTTCTTCTCTTGCAAGCCAAAAGTTGTCTAAACTTTGACAGCCTATTAAGAAAAAAACATTTCACAAACCACTTGTAATCTGCCAATGTGAGATTGTCTGCTCTTGGCTAAACTGCTTTGGGTGTTGTGTTAGGAGATCTCAGGGATCAGGAAAGTTTGCACAAGATGAGCTTGCAGTATGGAGTGGGATGCAAACATCTTGTGTGTGTACAAGCCAGGGCCATTTTATTTTCCTGACTCACAACTGCATTACAAATGTTGCTGTTACATTTCAGTCAGCTCTGAACAATCCTTGCTCAGATAGTGCATTTCCATTATAACTGCTATGATTTTGCTTTTTCAAGATCTTCTAAGGATTTGCAGGCATAGGAATAAATCTAGTGTTGATTAATTGTTACTCAGGATGCTATGCAATATTCAGTATTTTACAGGATTTGTTTCTTCAGTCAGTTTCTTAAATTGGACTTTGGAAGCCTAATTAGGCAGTTGTGGTTTTTTACTTTTTACATTTTCCAAACCACAGACGTATTATCAGAATTCAACAGGATATGTGTCTGAGGCAAAGCTTTTAGTCTCCCAATATTTCTGAAAGTCCAAATATGAGTTGGTGTTTTAATCCCTTTTATTCCTAACTCAGATGTTTAACATGGCTAGAAGACACAGAGAAAGTGTTTTTTGTAAGATTGTAGAAAAGTGACAGGAGAAAGCGTGTGCTGGAATACATACATTTGTAGGTTAATTTCCAGTTACAGGTAATCTGATGCAGAAGAACAAATTAAATAACTCTGTTCTCAGTTGTCCAGTGTGTCAGGGTTGTTTCAAAGTGAGGGGTGCTCAGTCTAATACCCCAACAGGTGATTGTCACTCTCCAGTACAGGGATACACAGCACCAGTGTAAGAGGTGACAGTGTTCAACAAATACAGCAGCTGCAGAGGGCTGAGGAATCTCATGAAGCTGTAGGAAATAATTGCATTAGGCTGTAGATGCTGCTCTGCAGCAGCTATGTTCATTTCTGTGTGACTTCACCGTGAGCTTTGTCCTTGTGCTTCAGAGTGTCACAAATGTGACAGTGGCATGCTGGCAGGAGAGGCCAGGAACCCTTTGTAACCTGCCTGTGGTACTGAAAATACTCCGTCCCCCTCCCCTAGTTAGAGGTCTTTTATTTTTAGAGTCCCTCTGATGGCTCAGCCAAATAGATTTCTAGTTTTTTATGTGTCTTCTGTGTTTTAGTGCTTTGCAGTGCACTGCCTGAATTTCTCAGTACCTTGACAAACTTCCCACTTTACAGTTTCAGTCTTACAGTGACACTGATGAGTGCTTCCAAAGCTGACATACTGATTGCTCTTCAAATGTTGTATGCAATTTTTCAATGATGTAAAACAGGTAAATAAGAAAAAAACCCTTGTTTCTGCAAACGAGCTAGTGTATGCCTAGGACTGTATCACTTTGATTCTATTTCTAAAATATCTGTTACAATTTCACAGGACAGAATATTGCTACTAATGAGATGCTAATGTTGATAATTGTTTCCAAAAGACCAAGCTGTCAGTGATATTACTTTAAAATTAAAAGCATAGGCAGGTGCCTATTTCTAGTCCTCATTTGGATGAAAAATTACAAGTGCCAGAAAATCTAGGCTTGCTTTATCCTCCTGTTGAATTGACAGGAGCCGATTTTGGAGTTCAGCTCCAAAATTCTCGGGGATTGTGATGAAGCTGTGTATAAATGTATAGAATGATAAGAACTGTCAGAGTCTAATCTTAGAAAATAAACCCTCTATTTTCCTTTTCTGGGGAGAAAAGACGGTCATGTTTAAAAAATGTCTCGGACCTGTTTGTGATGGGAGGAGCTCTAATTCTAGAATCGGCAGCTCTTTTGCACTGGCTAGAGAGAGAAGGCTATGGACCACTAGGGATGACTGGAATATCCATGGGAGGACATGTAAGCTTTTATATCTCCTGTTCAGTAATTTCTGTTTTAACTTCTCATTTGATCATGTAGCATACGGAAATAATTCGTTTTACAGTGTTGATCTCAGAAGTGCTTTAAAATAAACACTTGGAGTCATGAGAAACAAATTGTTGGCATTTCTCATGTTCTGTGGTGCTGAATTAGTGTAATCCTTAATATGTACTGACAAATCATAGAGCCTTTTGTCAGTCATCTCCCAGCAGGCTTAATAAGAATATAAACTTCTCACATGATTGTTTTTTTTTCCACAAGGGTGGGGGGCAGAAATGTTTGCTGAAAGAAAGTCTGCACTGATCGATTCTCCCTCTTTTCCTCCTTTCTTCTTGCTTAAACCTTTGTGTTTTACTGCATTGTGTGAAACACCCCCTCTTTGTAGGCATGTTGTGATTGAGGTGACTTCTGGTATCAGTGATCATTGGTACTGATCAGAGATTTCTGTCCTGAGGTGGATAACATTTCCTGTGTGACGCTGTGCATACTCAAACCAAACCAGCAGTGTATCCCTAAGCTGCTTGAAAGAGTAATAATACACAGTTAAAATGCTACTGCTTGTGTCTCTGCAGATTATCACAGCTCTGTGAGACACAGGTGCAAGGCCTATTAAAACAACATACCTTTCTCTGATTGTTAGGAGCTCAGTAAATAATGTTGGTAATGGTAGTGTTTCCCAAAAGGAAAATATTCCACTAAACACAGTTTTATAACTGTAAATGTCATAAATGTACAGAGCACCTCTGGTTTACATCAACATTACCCTGCTGAATCAGAAACTTCTGTGAAATAAGTGATATTTGATGTTGATCCTCTGCAGAGTGTGTTTTACAATGGAAGGTTGTAAGCATTGATTCAGTTCTGCTAAAGGAGAGAGACCTCTACTGCTGGAGAGAATCAGAACATGGATGTGTGCTGTTCTTGTAACTTTTTATTAATAAAAATAATTAGAATTGAATTATAGTTCAGTTGCCTAAGTCCACTTATTAGAACATCTAGAACAGACATGAGGTGTTTTGTATTAAAATAAAACTTGTCAAGAACATATCATATAGGAAACTTCTGTACATTGAGCTTTCTTGCTCTGGCTTTTTCTGGGATAAACAGAATAGTCACAAAAATATGTTCTGAGAACTGATGCAAAAGTAATAATTCAAACTTAAAGGACAGAAAAAGAGTGTGCTTAACATGTTGAATTACTTCTCCTTCAAATTTTGTTTCCTGTACACAAATTTTGAAAGTATAGAATTTTAAATTGTCCTTCTCATAGATTGCCTTTGTTTTGCCTTGAAATAAACTTGCAAGAGCTTGGTGAAAAGCTCTATAGAAGTTTTGTTTTTTTAATAATAGTTTTAAACAACTAATAGCTTGTATTAGTTTTTATAATTGTAATGATAACTAATGGATTGCAAGTACAATTCATTGAATTGTAATTATTGGAATTCTTGTAACCAAATCCTATTCAGCCTTGAGAAGAGTCCTTTCCAGAGCAATGTTTATTTTTTAAAAAATCACTGGAGACTAAATAGTAACTTCTAAATAGGTGAAAGTATGTCCAGCTGCCACAGTCCTTAACTCTTTGGCACCACGTGTTTCATAAATACTATGCAAACAAAGAAATTGAAGATGAGAGAGTTCTTTTCACCAGATTGTGAATTCAATATTAAAATGTGTAATAAGTGCCTTTGATTCTAGATGGCTTCACTGGCAGTGACAAACTGGCCTAAACCATTGCCATTGATTCCATGTCTTTCCTGGTCAACAGCCTCTGCAGTCTTCACTACGGTAATTAATAAATTACAAAATACATTTTTTGTTAATATACTACATTATGATCAGAAATGTAAGTTAAAAGATTTGGGCTGGCCACAAGGGAAGTGGGATTCCATGTCCTGTGTTATAATACATGCTTGTAGTTTGATTGCAGTAATTTTAAGGGCTGTCTGGGTACAGAATTCCACTGAAAAAATCAGGAGAGGAACAGGTCAATTTCCTGCATGCATCATTATTTTAGAATGACCTCTGGGTTTTACTTGTGTACTGAAATGCTTTTGTTCCTCATCTCAGGGTGTGCTGAGTAAGGCAGTGAACTGGAGAGAGCTGGAGAAGCAGTATTTTACACAAACTGTGTATGAAGAAGAAATCATTCAAATGCTTGAATATTGTGGAGTAAGTATGGTTTATTTTTCCTGTCTACTAATATTTACATGTGCAAATCTAGCAAGTAATGCAACTTCTTTTTTACTTCCACTAAAAATAGACAATTGTTAGCTAGAACATACTGGCATGTTGTTTCTTTATGCTTTGATAAATTTAATCTTTGAAGGAAAAACCTGAGAAACAAAACTAATATTTTGGTTGTATAATGAGTTTAATGTCTAGCCCTTGCTACAAGTTCTTCATTTGATTATACTTAGTATAATCTACAACATAAAATGTATTAAATCAAAATTCTAATAAATTTTCCCCTAAGATTCTTTCCTTTGTGATAGTTCTTTTTTTAATGTCTCACAGCAGGAGAGGAGGACCTGGAGTGCAGATAGTGGTTACTTGGGTACTTTCCACTTTTAGGTCATATTCATTCCAGCAACACTGATGAAGAGACAAAATGAAAAGAAGAAACATTTTTCAAGATGTTCAGCTTGTGTTTACCTAGTGTTTAGAGACTGTCAGTTTTTCAGCCCTAAACATAACATTGGACCTGGTCATATATGTTAATTTTTCTGTTATTATTATTATAGTGAGGTCATTTAAGCTTATATGACTGTAATTACAAATTCAGAGTTTAATATAGCAAGAAAAACAATTGTTTATATCACAAGCTTCTATATATGTAAGTACCTCCTGCATTTTTTTAAACTGACAGAAAGGTAGAATGAAATTATCAAGATGTTACGATGATCAGGATTTGATTGAATGACCTGCAAGCTGAAAATAGAAGTGAGCAGTGCTGGTAGTGTCCTCTTTTAATTTTTAAATTTTTTTATTATGAGTTCTTAAAAATGAAATTAACCAACTGGTTTAAGGTAGAAACCATTAATTTTTGTTTTTGTTTAGACGGATTCTTTCAAGATGGGACAAGACTTTGTGAAGAACTTCCCTGACAGTGTGGACAGTCTGGCGGACATCGACATGACTTCCAGAATACTCAGCTTTGAGTCCTTGAATGACTCTGTATCTAAGGAATCTGTTCACAGCTTTGCCACAAATAGGAGTGCTCTAAGTGCCTCTTCAGAAAGACTCTTAATGCAAGATGCTCCTAAAATGCAGTGCATAAATCAAACCTTTTCCACCAGTAGCAGCAGCAATAAAAACTTAACCAGCCCACAAGGACACAGGATAAATACAAGAAGGAGGAGTGACACTTTACAGAGAGAATCCTTAATGTTCATGAAGGGAGTAATGGATGAATGTACTCACGTAGCTAACTTCCCAGGTATGTATCTCTTTGTTTCAACGTGCACTTTGGAAAGCTGAATAAAAGACAGGGGAGGGAAAGGTATTTTCTTCATTCTCCAAATGTAAACTTGCTGAGGCACCTTTGCTCAAATATGGAAATACTGTGAGCATTATTCTGTAGCGCGTCTATTTACTACTCCATTTCCTAATTGGTTTTCTGTTCCTTCTTGATGGCCAACTAATGACAAAGTTAATTAAAAATTTGCCTCTCAGTATCTGTGTGCGTTTTTCTCCTCTGCCTTGCTGTGGCTTTTTTCAGGCACGAGTTAGTGCAAATTTGTATTATCTAAAGGAAGAAAACACCTGTGTGATATGAGTAATACCTAGGTTTGATTAATCTTAATTAATCTGCTAATAAGGTTTTTCAAGCAGAAATCTCATACTGATTTCAGATAGAAAGTCACCTGCATAGCTGAGCGCCAAGCTTGAATGATATTGCCAGTAAAAACACTTTGGGGGTCCTTCTGGAGGCTGGTGAATACTGTTTCCCAGAGCAGGCATAGCATATAGGGGGAGCTGTAGTCCAGCATTCCTTGGCGTTCAGGACAAACCCTTTCCAGCAAGGCAAACGAGTGTTTGCTTCCTAGAGCTGCCTTAAAAGGTTCTGCTGGAGTGGGGGCTCGGAATTCCTTTAGTGGCAGTTTGTGGTTTGGCTGGGCATGAACCTGCTGAAGGCATCTCCTACAATGTGCTCTGACTTCAGAGAGATTTGTCTTTTAGTGTCAAAGCTTTCTTGGTACTGAGCCCCCTTGCCACCTCATTTATTAATTCTGGCATTCAGTACTCCAATGGTACAAGTGTTTAAGCTTAAATAAATGTTAAAAATAAAAGGAAATACACAATAAAAGGAACCTACACTAGTGTAGATTCTTTCACTGCTAGCCAGAGATGTTTTGTGATGAGTAGCAGTGAAGTGCTTTCCTCAAAGCTTTTAAAGTTATTTCAGTAGACAGAAAAACCCCTGTAAGTTTTATTCTATATACAGACTTTGTTGTTTATCTAGACTTATCCAGGTATCACTTAGCTAAGCACTGACCTCTCTTGGAACTTAAAAGGATCTGTGATCCTCATGCATTTGTCAAAGTGATGGAGTCCATTGCGTCAATAGTCTCCCACATCTCATCATTCTCTGGGAGACTTTGCATCCCCTGCCAGGATATTCTTGGAGTGAGGCCAGAGAGGAGCTTCAGAAAATCTGCCTAATGCTCAGATTTCATGGAAAATTGAATGGAAGACTTGAATTTATCTTAGCATTTCATATTATCTATATTTGATTTAGTATGAAAGAAGAAAGGGTTTAAATTGTGACACCCCACTGCCAGACATCTTGGCTGGTCACTCTTCTAACATATCACATATTTTCTTTTTGAACAGAGAAATGTTCTGTGTTCAACATAATTTTGGTGCTGTTTTTCTCAACATGCTATTGGTGTTATTCCTGCTAGTAATCTAATTGGTGCAGTTATGGTTATGAGTAATAAATATGTACAACAATATGTTGGGATTTTTATGTTGCAAGCAAACCATGTAGGAAACAGAAAAGAAAGTGAACATAGGCTGAACTTTCTGACCTCTTGTATACAAAAGTTGTCTTTTTTCCTCCCGGAGGGGAAAAAAATATATGAAACTTCTACTCTGTTGAATTTCATAGTTCTTTTTGCCAATAAAAAGGACTCTCAAAGAACTGACAGGAATGCTATAGAGTTTTGTATGTAAGAGGAAAGAGAATTCTCCTGTTAACTTCACAAGTCTTTGAGGAATTTCAGCTCTAGGGGTGGGAAGGGTAAGGGTCAGTTTGTTTTTCCACTGATGGCCTCACTACAGTAACATCAAAAACCAGATAAATTCTGCTGGAGACTTCAGAACATGTAATTTCATTAAAGCTTCAAATAATTTAATTTTTTGGTGAAAATATCATTTTAACAACAGAAAAATCAGCTCTTGTGTTTCTATTTCTTACCACAGATGAATTCAGTTTTGCTTTGTTTTCCTTCAGTTCCAGTTGACCCAAGTTTAATCATAGTAGTGCAAGCCAAGGAGGATGCGTACATTCCTCGCACGGGCGTGCGCAGCCTCCAGGAGATCTGGCCAGGGTGTGAAATCAGGTATCTGGATGGAGGTCATGTCAGTGCCTACCTCTTCAAACAAGGACTCTTCAGGTAAGGTCAACAGAAAAGTTTAAAATTAAATTTTAAATTTAATCAAAGTGAAAGCTTGACTATAAATAAGTAGTACTTCCATGAATTTGTGCCGTAATAATACTAGGCATTGATTTTCTAAAGACAGTTATGTAAATCAGTTTTATGGATGCAGTTCTGTAGTTTTCCAAAAGTTAAATACTTGTGCTCTTAATTTTAAAATACAGGTAATTACGAAGACTATGCATACCATTTAGGAAGTCTAAGCAACAACAAGAAAGAATAGCACTATATCAGGTCAATGTATACTAACCACTGCTTTATTGCAATTTAAAACTTCAGCCTTACTGTTATGATAGTTGCTCAAAAATTTCGAGCTCTGCATGTCTGATGTGTTTGAGTAGAAAACTCCTAATCCATCTACATTTCCACTTGCAGTAAAGTTAGAAAATAGCCTCATTCATTCCTGAAACATAAATATATCACTAGGTTGAAGTGAGAGATCCCAGAAATGAAGAAGGGGAAAATACTACCTGATACCACATTTTATTAAACACTGTTTTGAAATTGTGATGATAGCTTTGTAGATATATTTGTAAATAAATGGGGAGATGCCACTTATATATGCTCTTTCCCAAATTATACAAATTGTCTTGTCTTTTTCTTGTTTCAGACAAGCGATTTACGACGCGTTTGACCGCTTCCTCCAGAAATACACCATGTGATCTTTCTAATGCATTCAGACTGATCTCACTTTGTAATTCAGCTTACTGGAACTCATGTTTGGAAAACAAGCCTCTTGTAGTGTTGAGCAGATGGTCACTGACTGTTGTTGTAGGCAACAATTACCAGAAGTGGTAAAGTACCAGCATCGCTTTCATTTCAACCCAGTGCCATTCTGACACAGCTGCTTCAGCATTACCTGTGAAAAAACAACAGCAGCATCTGTCAGTGCATGAATGGTTCATGTACTTCATGCCTAATCAGATTGTGTGTTCCTTCAATTCTGAATAAATTCCGAATCGTGTGTCAGTAGGAAACAGCCCAATCCAGTATTGGAAGAATGTAAAATGTGCTGTGGGGCTAAGCTGCTCTCTCGTGTTCAGTGCAGTTTTGGTTTGTTCCACATACCTCGGTTACCTCTTGCTTCCTCATGGCCTTGGCTGTTCCTATTGTGTTGTACCGTGGCTTTGCCAGCACTCAGCCTCTTGTGTTTGTCACTGCTTTTCTCTTCAATTGTGAATTGAAAATGAGCCGTAGCAGAAGGCTCAGCACCACATCTTGTGAGGAGAGACTTTGATAATTCAAGGAAATGTGAGAGAGAGACGTTTTCATTCAATACGTCCGTGAAGTTTTCCTGCCACTGAATTAAACTGTGCCATTACAGAAGGATCATGTAGCAATTCATCAACCAGGTTCACAAAACTGGAATAAGTGAAAATCAAGTGTCTGCTAATTAATTGTTTACATTCATTCAGTTGGGTAACATAAGCTTCCAGATTTCTTTTTTTTTTTTTTTTTTTTTAGAATGATAGATGAAATAGAAATACCATTTTACTTTGTAAGCACTGGCTGATTCTAAGCAGTTAAACTGACAGCAGATTATATGGTGCTATAAAGACCTGTTGGAAATACTTCAACAGATGTCCTTTCTAAAGTGCACTCAGCACTGATATGCAAAATACACTTGCACTGTATAATTTAAAAGATACGTGAGACTAAAGGTTATTGAAACAGTTAGGTTTGCTCCTTATTTTTCAACACTTGTCTTTTTTAATTGGATGGAAAATAAAGAAACTTGGATTTTGAAGACATTTAAGAAAATCCAAAGTCTGTTGTTTCCTCTTTTGGGATCAAAAATGCCAACAAATTACAGCAGAATAAAAGGTTGTCATGTACCAACTGTGTGGGTATCTCTCCACATGTTTGGGGTTTTTTTTTAATTTTGTGGTAATATCCTATAACATTCTTTTAAAACCAATTTGCAGAGAAGTTGAAAACTGAAACACTTCAGTATTTAGTACAGTCACGACCAGGATTCCTCTAAAACAAACAGAAAAATCCGACCATTTCTCAGGATGTGTGACTTCTGCACCTTCCCAGTCAAGCACTCTTGATCTCTGTGGTTACTGTAAAGGTTTTTAGTAGGCAGAGTGTGGAGCAAACAGAGCTCAGTTTATATATTCTACTGAATTTTAGTCAGCTAGACAGGATTAGTAACTGTGAAGAAATCATGGTTCATTTGAAAATCAGGTGCGTTCAGATAAAAATGAAGAGCAACCATTTTGAATAACTCAAATGATGTAACATTTAAAATTACTGAATATGCAGAAGAGAATCTAATCTGTTGGGAGTTAAATTGCTTCTTTCATCACTTCTTTGGACAGTGTTGGTTTTATATATGGGGAGCAAGTGTGAAGTCACTAGCACATTTAAACACCAAATATTTGGAGGGTTTGAGATTAACTAATAGTAAGTTTACAAATTTAAAATGGAAGTTTTGACTAGCATACTAAAAGATTCACTGGGTTTACAAGCATATTCATCATTCAGAGCACTGTCTGCTGTTCAGCAGCTTTTGTAGCTCTCACATTTTAAATTAATTGTGTGCTTTGTGTCCTGCTTCTGTTGCAGCTATGAGAAAGGGAGAGAACTGGTGGCAAGGGAAAGGGCTTGAATAAATGCAAGAGAGAAAAGACAGATTTTGTAAAGGCCAGGAGTAAGCACAAAAAAAAAATCAACTATGCTACAAAGTATAACATGCCAAAGTAAATATTTTCAAAGCGCACAATACTGGGAATTACACAACTGATGGGAACTCTGCATCCTGAGGTTAGTGTCCCAATGGTATTACTAACAAGGTTTAACTTACCAAAAGGGCACAGAAGGAGGTTTAGGCTAACACCACTCCTGCTGTGAGAGTGTCTTTTGGGACAAATGCTACTCCTGGTTCTGGGATGGTCTTTTGGGACAAGCAGTGAAAGGCTGGTTTCTGACAAGAATAAGGAATCACACTTTGCTCTGTAGCTGAAGTCGTGTTGCCAAATGTGAAAGCCCAGTAAGCATTATTTAAGGAATTTCTCAGGTTAGAATAACAAAAAAAGGAAAAATGAGCTCAGTGGTCTGTTTCTGCCAGTTATCAGACACAGGGAGCTGGTCTGCGAAGGGGAATCTTGCTGTGTACGTGTTTTTAACCCTTTGAAAATTGACTTTTTAAATCATATTTTAAGATTAAATCCTAAGAAAGTATAAATAATCCATTTTGATGTTAAATGAGGACGTGGTTTTAATCCAGGACTTGCATGAGAGAAATACTGTAATAAGGTTTCTTCCGTGTAGCAGGTAAACCATTCTGTACGTCTTAAATTTATTGTAAAACTGGCCTTGGTAATTTTTTGGTTTTGAATTTTTTCAATAAAAGTCCTAAAAACATTTAGGTGTGAGGGTTTTTTTTTTTCCTCTCTTGTTAACAGGTGTTCAAAAGGCATCTCACTGTCAACCTGTAATCCCTTCTGTTCCTACCAGAGCTGTAGCAGGAGGAGAGCAGGTAATCTACAGGACATGATAAAAGCTTCACACAACAAACACTGGTGCTGCTTTGATGTTTTTCTACATGCCTCAAAACCTAGTAAAGAAAACAAGCTTGTATCAGCTAATTAAGATACCATTGTGATTCCAGTTTTACAGTTGCAGGACACATCTAATAATTGTCAGGTGGAACACTTACTAATTTTTTTTCCCCAAGGCCAATAAAATCCTCCAAATAACTCAAAAGGAACCACTCAGGTGGTTGGTTTTTGTTTGGTTTTTTTGTTGTTGTTGTTTTTTGGAGGGTTTTTTTTGGTTTTTTTTGGGGGGGGGGTGTGGTTTTGTTTTGTTTTGTTTTGTTTTGTTTTGTTTTAAGCAAGGATAGATCACTTGTGTTTTATTACTCCAGAAAGTCTGCAGAAAGGAAACACTATATGAAGGAATGGAGCCTTGCTGCTTTTTTTACTTCTTACTGAAATGTCAAATGCCTGTAATGGAGATACTGTAAACAGTGGAAAAGTGAAAATCCTTGGATCCTTGGAATACTATTTTTGCTTGATAGCTGCTAACAGTTTGAGGCAGGTATTTTTAAAATTTATCTTAATTGTGTTGGGTTCTTTTCAAAATGTTGATCTGAATTGCTGTTGGTTGGGCAGGGAAGTTTCTTTATCTCAGGCTGTCAGGTTCTCAGCCAGCTTGGCAGTAACGATAAGTTACACGGTATGGAAAGGAGCTTTGAGGTGGCCTGTAACCATATAATTCCTCCTGAATTTTTACCCTGTACTAAATAAATGCTGCTATTCCATGCAATTCTGGGATTTGCAGTGTTCCTTGGTAGGCTTGGATGCTTCCACACAAGATATAACATGAGCAATAATACATAAATAGGAATTGTTATTCTCTTGGTTCCATTTCATGTAAATCAGCCCCTTTTCCAAACATGAGCATTTTAAGTACTGTGCTGCCAAAGGAGAGTTTTGCCAAACACATCAGACTGCAGACCGGTGTCAAGTCTGACGCTGCTAGAAAGTAACAAGGAGGAAGATACAAGTGGACAAAATGTGAAGGAATCCTAGCAACTGTAAAAGCTTTTTGTATCCTCTTCAGTTCCACTCCATCCAACAAAAGTCTGCAGGAAGCTCCATCGTATAGAGTCAGTATGTCCAAAGCAAGTATGGACAAAAACTTCCCAAGTGCCATGTAACTGATCAACTTCGGTGCTCCCCCCCCAGGTAATTAGCCCTTAATTAGTTTCCTGCTTTTTTCCTGCTCTGTTTAAGTTCCTGCACTGTAGTATTCCTGAAGTCCCAGCTGGCTTCTCCTCTGCCTCTTTATTTTCTAACATTTGTATAGGAAAAAGTGGAAACAAGAGGTTAGCCCCCCTTGTACCTATGACATAGGTAAGGCCTCTTTACTTTCATAGCACTTCAACTTCTGCTTAACTTCTGAGTTTGGGAGATGAAATAAAAGAAATGGAAATTGTTTCACTGTGACTGATTCTCCTTTTTTCGGGAATGTATGCAATCAGCATACATTAGTAAATGTATGACATCTGAAAAAATTGGATTTCTTCGTATCAAAGAAAGATGCCTCTAAGGGTTTGAAAATTTGCTGTAATTTTAATCATTCTACCTTTTGTAGTCTTTCTTGAGATAAGTTTATAAAAGAAAATACATATCACTTCCAGTACAAAAAATACTTAGAAGCAGGAGTGATGTTTTTCTCTATTTATGAAAATTCCTCTAATGTTTGGAGCTGAAATCTGCAATTACAGGAATGTGCATTAACACATGTATGTGGTTTGCTCCTTGTCACATAGCAATCGTAGCAGATGTTTTAATTTCAATCCTTTACCACAGCAGGTCATTGATTTCCAAATGTCTTGAAGGAGGCAGCAGGCACCTGGGGTTTGCTTTGAGGTAAGCCTGGACTTCCACCAGGTGATCTGATCTGCTACTACTGGATGCACAGTTCCAGAATAATCCTAAAAAACGTTTCAGTGCCTGAAGTATCAGCAGTAGTGGGAATTTGTTGAGGTTTTGGTTGATTTGCAGTGGATTTTTTTTTTTTTTCTTATGAAGAGGTAAAACTTCACACGATTAAAGCAGGGAACATTACCCCGANCCTGAAGTATCAGCAGTAGTGGGAATTTTTTGGGTTTTTGTTTGTTTTGCGGTTGTTTTTTTTTTTTTTCTTATGAAGAGGTAAAACTTCACACTATTAAAGCAGAGAACAACATTACCCCAAACAGAACATATTTTACTGCTGCAAAACCCAGGAAATTTCTTTATTTGTGACACTACTTCAAAAATATTTGACTAGCTTTATTTAGCTTTTATTTATTTTAATAGAAGCCTATTTGGGAATTTCCTTAGTTCATTAAAGGAGTGCTGGCATTATTTTTTGGAAGACCTTTTGTAAGAAAGGGAATAAAACACGGCTGAGAGATGAATGAGAGAAACGGGAGAGGAGCAGGCGTCTTAAGGTATAATCAAGGAGAATTGTGGGAGCACCAGGAGCTAGCAAAGAGGGAAAGGAGTGGTTAATGTCGCGCTGTGGTGGCTTTCTTCATCCTGTGACCGTAGTGCCTGTGGGACAATGCAGAGGCAGGGGTGTGGGTATAACGTGGTAAGCGCGGAATGGGTGCACGGACCGCTGTGAGGCGATTTTTATGGGGCATTTTTGGCAGAGGAGAGATGGTGTGATGGCAGAGGCACCTGTCTGTTGGAATGATTAAATGATACGGGATTCCCTGGCTGCTGGGACCTCAAGCATGTTCTCACCCGCCTGTCGAACGCGTTCTCGAGGCTGGGCCCCGCGGAGTCCCCTTGGCACCACCGAGACGCGCTCACCCTCCCGCTCCCCCCATGCACACCGCCGTGCAGGTGCGGGCGAGGCCTGCAGAGCCGAAATGTCCGAGAGGGCCTGGAAAGCCTCCCGGCCGCGTGAGGTCACGGCGCACGGGAGAGCCCCGGGTCCCTCCCCCGCGCGGGCGGGGCCGAGGCAGCGCGCCCGGAGCG
>VWYP01009721.1:243443-284991 GCA_013400435.1 Pycnonotus jocosus | reverse complement strand
AGCGCAGCGCGGCGGGAGCCGGGCCGGGCGCGCTGGGTTTGACATACATGGGCACGGGAGGGAGCGCTCGGGGCGGGGGACGCTGCCGGGGACAGCAGCGCCGGGCTGGCTGCAGGTCCCGGGGCTTGCGAGCCGCCAGCCCGGCCCGGCGGTGACCTCCGGCCGGCCCCTGGCGCTCGCAGATAGGGCTGCTCGCCCACTCGTCTAGTTTAACCTCCTTCGGAAGTGCTGCTTTGCCGCAGCTCGTTTTTGGTTAATTGTGTGGCCGGGCCCTCGGAACGATCCGTTACTTGGGTTTGGTTTCCAGAATGGGCTTGCGGAGGCTCTAAGCACTGACAAAAGCAGGCAGTTCGCTCGCTGTTGGGATTTGGTGTGTTTGCATAGGAAGAGATGGGGAGGGAGAGTAGCCGTGGGATAATTTCCTGGCCTTAAATCACTACACGTAAGATAAAGCTGCTTTGTAGGCACCACACTGACTGAACTGGCATGTGGCTTTACAGAGCTGGTCGTCAAGCACCTAACTTCAAATCGCCAGGCTTTATGCTTAGGCTGGCAAAGAGTTCCTAGAAGTTTGTAGCTTCTTGGAGTGTTGTTCTTGGCTGCAAGTAAACTGCTGACCTCAAAATAAATGCTTCAACCAGTGCTTCCCGAGAATTTCAATCTCAGCACTTGCTGCCAAGGGCACCTGACAAACCTTTTTTTGTGATCTCACGGTCACTTTTATCCTTGAATTTAATGTGTACTTCCTTGACAAAGAGAAATATATAATTTACAGTTTCAAGTATACAGGTCATACAAGCAGAGCCCATGTTCCAGACCACAAAATCTCTACTTGGCTGAAGAGCAGAACTTTTGGCAGCATCCATGCCCATCTTTATTATCTGGACTGTTTTGTTTATGTGTACTGACATTCTCCTAAGTACCTGTTTGTGCCGAGTTTCCAAAATCCACCTCGTTGGGCAGTAGCTTGTGGTCTGCTTCATGCATGAACAGGGACTTGTCACTCCTTTTCCCTGCTGTGGCAGGAATGACAACAGTGCTGCATCAGGAGCACTGGGAAAGCTGCTTTTGTCACGTTAGCACCTTGTGTGCTTCACCTCTGTAAAGTTTGCTTTTCCAGCAAAGATAAAGTACACAAATAGTTGTTGAAGGAAGGAGGAGGCAGGAAGCAGTGCATTCATACACTGTGCACGTTGTCTGCTTCATTTCATGGTTTTGGAGAGCCTTACATTGTTTTTCTCCTGCAAGAAGTTGTGCTTACCATTCGTGGAATTAATAATTAAGCTGAGGAGTTGTACTAGAACATAATTTTCAGTGGCCAGGTGTGTAACTGAGCAAATAAGGGAGTCAGCGCTGCTGGCAGTGGCACTGGTGAAGAACACACGCCAGGGTGTGTGTTTTGGTTTGGCCACCACCAGAAGCACCGTGAGGAAGCCACCACTCTTACCCTTGTAAAAGGCAAAGCAGCTGATCCTTCCTGGCTGTTTGAAGGAAGAAATTGCCATGTGCCTCCACCCGCAACAAGGGATGTAGTTTGAAGAAACTAATTACACACTGGCAAAGCAAAATCTGTCACATTAGGCCCTTATGAATGTTGTAGCATGGAAATTAGTCATGTGAAATAATAAGTGGATGAGCAGAAATACGACTGGGATGGAATGTAGGACTATCCGTAAAGAGGATAATAAAGTGTAAAAGCATCTCACATCAAAGCAGTGACTGGATCCTGTTAGACTTGTTGATCCTGGCGTAATTTGTTAAAAGTTTCCTGGGACATGCACCTACGGTATGTTCAGTGATAGTTACAGACTTGAGAAAATTGGCTCCAGCCTGTCATCTTTGAACTTTCAATTCCTCATGGGATTGGTTTGTGATAGAGGCAAACCTGGCTCTTGGTACTGCAACAAATTGTTAATGTCACCTGGTACTACCAGAAAATGTAAAATTTTGGCAGAAGAATTTGGTCCAGGCATTATCACTACAACTGTTTGTATTTTTGTCTCAGATGCCTTAATAGGTTTTAGTCCTTACAGTAAACCAAACACCCAGTGCAAACATATCTGAACTTTTCATGGTGTGTTTGTTACCACAGTTCAGTGTTTCTGACCAAGCATTTCTTTCAACTTCGCTTTTAAGGAGAATAGCTTCAGAATTACTTCAGAAGCTGCTTTTACATACTCATCTGCTTTTAACTTGTGGGGAAAAGCTCATATCAGGTATAAAACTGCTAGTGAAATTAATAGGCTTCTCTCTAGTTCAGGAGGAATTGTCTCCCTGAGAGTGTGGTTAAGCTTTGACACACACTGCCCGGGGAGGTGTGGAGTGTCAGTCCTTAGGGGCTTCAAGAAATCACTCAGTGCCAGGGTTTAGTTGACAAGGTGGTATTTGGTCAGAGGTCGGACTCCATGATTTTGGAGGTCTTTTCCAACCTTAGTGATTCCATGATTCTAATCCTGGTGATTGGGGGAGTGAGCTTTAGCAGAGGCTGCCAAGTGATGAAAGGTGCTTCTGTGATGTGCCTCCCTCCCCTTGTAGTGCCAAGCCAATGTATGGCAATAAGTCCTCACTTCTTTAGCTTGAAACCGTGAGTTTCCCATGCTCCACATAAATAATTTGCCAAGAATCGAGTGGTTGAAATAATTTGATTTCAAAAGTTCTCCCACCTCTTTGTTTGATGAAACGTTCGACACTGCCCTTTTTGTGAGGTTGCAAAAAGGGAATCTGAATGACAAGCTCTCAAGTCTTCCTGTGATTTGTATAGCTGATGAGGGTCTCTAATGATTTATTAGATGATTATTCAAGAATTGTTCATGAAGTTCATGAAAATAGCCAAGCAAAATACTTGTGCTGCTGAAGTGGTTGAAGTGGGTTTGCCTACTAGCGTGTGCTTGAATGACGTAGCTAATTAAAATAAGTGCACACTTCATTCTTTTATTTTGTGCTTACTGTATCTATTTCTGGGCATCAAAGAATACATTTTATCTGGTTGATATTTTGGTAGCAGAACCATTTCACTGTAGTGCTATTGTATGAATCAATTTGCTTTAGTCTGATAGCGAAACAGGTTGTAAAGGTACAGTTTAGTAAAGATATACTGTGTTGCTAGGAATAGCGAGCCTTAGATGAGTAAATTTGTAAATGATCTGATTATCAGATTTTTTAGGTGTATTTAAGGCAGGTGTTCTCATTAGCTCTTATGAATTAATGGAGTGTTTTAATAGCATAGTCTAAAAATTGTTCAAAGCATTATCAGAAGTTTCAGCATTGACAATTTTCCCAACCCTAAATGGATTTAAAACATTATCCTTACAAAGCTGCTGCCTGTATTTTAGTTGTGCATAACAGCACGTGTTGGTTTTTATACCGTGCATAACGATATGGTTGGTTTTTGTCTGGAGTTTTTGTTTCTAAACTGGAGATCTGTTATGAAACTGAAACCACCTCTCTGTGCTATGGCATGTGCTTCATTTAACCGTGAAAGCTTTGGTAGAAACTGAGTCACAGGTTGCAGTTTTCTATGAAGAAGCTAAGGAAACAAGGAACTGAGAAATTAAATGTAAGGTAAACAAATATCATCATGCTGAATCAATCATGTATTGTGGATTCTCCCCCTCCCACTGCTTGTTGTATTGAAACATTGGTGAGTTTTGAACATAAATAGGTGGAAGGGTGCAGGTGTCATAACTCACTGCCTTGGTTAATTGTCCAAATAGTGTAGAGATTGACAATCTAATGTAGTTTTTGCTGTAAAATGCTAGAACTCTTGTAGGGCAGGACGTTAGGATAGTAATTAGGATATTTTTTTTTGTAAATGTTTTGCAGAATCTCTGTTCTAAGTCCATGCTCTGGATTTAAATTAATGGTATTCTCTAAGGGATAATTTTTTGTTACATTTGCAGTACTTCATCTGTTATAACAATATATTTAAGCCTAGCTTACCTTGTTTAAAAATGGAATATACTGTCAAGCATTGAAAGGAAAATATGGTGCAAGTTCAACACACAGGCTCCAATTAAATTGTGAAGAGCTGGGTGATTTTATCTGCTCCCTGAAGCACTTCTGTTATTTATGAGATGCTGTTACTTC
Source organism: Pycnonotus jocosus (assembly GCA_013400435.1). Lineage (NCBI taxonomy): Eukaryota > Metazoa > Chordata > Aves > Passeriformes > Pycnonotidae > Pycnonotus > Pycnonotus jocosus. The sequence continues at coordinate 280,905 of VWYP01009721.1, read as the reverse complement.
ACAAAAGGGAACACACGTGCAGTCCAAATAAAAATAAAAGCTGAATATTGTCTAGAAAGCCTCACAGCATAAACAGTGTTTGTATCAAAAATCAGAACGCATTCCACCTATATTAATAGACTTTGCTTTCAGAAGAAATTGGCAATATCATCCCTCCCTTTCCAGCAGAAATAATTACTTGCTGACTATTTATTTGCAGAGCTTCAAACCATTCTTTCTGAAGTCCTCTCACTTGTGATCCTATTGTCTTGTGATACTGTTGTGATTGTGATCAGGGGTATTTTGGTGAGAGATCTTGTACACAAACTCTTCTCCTCAGCCATCCTGCTTTTCCTTCTTTGTTGCCATTGTCCCAGAGGTTTGCTGCAGTTTCGGTGGTTCTGAAATTCATCTTTCATTTTTCAGACCTGTTGCTCCTTTTTTCTTGACATGCTGCACATGGCATGTTTGTACAGCCTTGTCTTTCCACAGAAGGTACCTCCTGTTAGGATGTGGTCTGTTAGGAATCTTGGAAGAGCCATAATAAAGATGGTTTTGGAGGCTGATTTCTGTTTTCACGTGAATGCCATCTTGACTGCATGGAGTTCAGTGATTTAAAGATGATCATTGGCAATTAAACTGTTTCATCCTTGAGGCAGTTTAAATTCATACTTTATTTATTTCTCCCACACCCTCCAAGCTCTGAAACCCAGCGAGTAAAATCATTGAAGATCAGTGAATTCTTTTATCGACACGGCATGCCACTGATGAACAGGTTCCTCATAGCATACCATGGAATAAACCATTTTAATGCTGTTGTGTTGGGATTAACAAGTGAAATAGTTTATTTGGAGGGCCTTGTTGAGTTCTGCTGGAACTAAAGGTGCCATTTCGGAGTACCCCACACTGTTATGGGATGTTCAAACCAAACCCCAGAGTGATGTTAAGCAGAGGGCTTTTATCTGAACACGTGTTTTGCCTGAATAGTGGCTCTAGGCCTGTTCATGACAGCAGAACATGTGTGACCTGGGTGAAACCTTTCAGTCATCTCATGTTATGTTCTTTTACTCTCCCACCCTCCTTGTTTTGCCTTCCCCTTTATCTTCCCTTTCATGCTTCACACTGAAGTCCAGCTCCCACGTGATAAGCCCCAGAAAGCTGGCCAGGAAGATCCTGTTAAATTTGGGTTTGAGCGTGGCTCTTCTGGGAGCACAAGGAACTTTGTGGAGGTGTTGCCAGGTAGGGAAGTGCAGGGTGAGATGAGATCTCGAGCCCTTTGAGTTCCAAAAGGGCATCACCCACCAGGCGGTGCGTTGCCTAATATTTCCTTTTTGTGTAGCTTCCAAATGCATCTTCCAAGTCTTGGATTACTCCATTGAGATAAGAGAGATTCCTTAAAACGAGTTGGGTCTCATTCTGCTCGATTCAGACAGCCTCTCCTGCCGCCTGGAATAAATTATATCCCATGACTAAGACGGTGCAGCAACAACGAGCGCCTTGCACTTCTGAGTGCCTCGCTACGCCCTGCTGACACACAGAGCAGAAGTTCTGGCAGAACAGTCCTTCAGCAGCAATTTCACTAAAAGTGCTGTGAGGTGGAAAAAGGGCTTCAGTCAGGTAATTGGACGGAGACGTGTGTTTACAGCCACGCCGTGGCCGCTCAGTTTACCTGCACGGGTAATTGGCAGTTCTCTCGGAGAGAATTACAAATTTGTTTGCTGCTCCACCCTTGCAGTCGTTTGTCTTGTTTTGTGAAAGGGCAATTAGTTTACTACTGAGTGGCAAGTGAAAATCAGGGTTACACGGTCACTGTGTGTTGCTTAAAGCTCTCAGTCTGAGGTTAATTGAGATGTGTGTTTTGTCTTTGTTTTAAAAAGCAGATCTGTAGGGGAGGCAAAAACCCGCTGGCAAATGGTGGTCAGGATTCACCGGGTTCGTGTCTGGCGAGATGTCCAAGTTGTGTAAAGCACATAGATGAAATTCTTAATTTATATGGCTACAAATTATATTAAAATCTAGGCTGGAATGTGGAGTAAGCATTAGTTTGTGCTTCTAACGTTTGCTGTGTATTCCAGGAAGCAGACAGAGCCTTTCCAGAGCCACTGGGGCACAAGGGTGGGGTTCCCAGTGTGGAGCCCTGATAAGCGAGATTAGTCACTGGATGTGAAAGAGATAAGGGCTGAGGAGGTGATGTTATCCCCTTATAAAATAATCCACTTGTGATTTCAGACACGTTCAGTGTTTCCAGCTTGTCTTGCAATAAAACACCGAATAAGAAGCTTCAAGGAATGGTTGTGACTCCCATCTGTATAGGAAGACATGCACTGGGAGAACCAGGGCTTAACAGAGGAAATTAAGAGATGGTTTCCTCTTGCTCAGGAGATCAGATGGGATCATTATTATAATGTCTAGGCTTCAACTAAGCAGGGTTTTTTCTTTTCAGATTTTCCTTTTTTTGCTTTTTTTTTTTTTTTTTTGTTACTTTGGCTTGATTTTTGAGCTATGTGGCTAAACTCTATTTGGCATCTGAGTAATTACTTATAGAAGAAAATTACTAGGAATTTGGGAGTATATAATTGTTTCTATGGGTTTTTTTCCTTGCATAATTATAGATTTCATAAATTTTACTTTATAAGTATAGCTTTTAATAGGAGAACTTACAGAATTTATATCAGGAGTTTTCTTTGCCACTTGTTAGGTTAAAATACCAGTGTTTTGGCATAGCCTTGACCTTCTTAGTTGAAAAAAATGCTTAAATATGGAGTAAGGCAGCATCTTGTACACCTGGTTTGTAAGAGGCTTGACAGTTATTATAAGTGTGAATTTTCAGTGTTATGTACTATTAGTGACTATTCACTAGGAAAAAAAGTTCATTGACTTTGATCTCAAGCCCTCAGAAATATTTTGGTGTAGTATGATAGAGCATGGCAGAGTTGTTAACACACACCTGCCTTACTCATTTAAAGTGCAGCCTAATTCAATTCACCTGAAAATGTTTTTCTTCCTTTTCAGAACTACAAAATTCCACTAAAGTGATAAAACCGGGAAAACCCAGGACAAGAAAAAGCAGCAAGGTTCGTATTTTTGCCTGTAAATAATCAGTATGATAAATAGCTGATACTGCTCCAATAAAAAGATAGAGGGCATTTTGGACTTGCGGCCAGAAGTGTGATGTTATGCCTTGGTAATTAAAATTAGGAGAGTTGCTAAATTGGTGTAAGTGTTAGGGATAAACAAAGCATTTTTGTTTAAAAAATCAGTGAGATTGGATAAAACTGTGAAGGGGTTGCAAAGAAACAATATCACTTGAGCACAAGTGATGCTAGATTGGTTTTGGAAATCTTCTTTGCATCTTACGTGATGACTGTCCTTTATGTGCATAAAATCACCATTACAACAACAGTCCTTTCATTGAAACATTAAGTTCCTAAAATTTTGTAGAGCCACCCATTTTTAGGTTCGTTAATAGCTGTCAAGGTTTTCCAAAAACTAAAAGCCTTGAGCAGTAGATGCCTTTAAATCACATAGGTGTAAGACAACATTTAATCTAACAATAGCTTGATGTGAGCTCAAAACTCTTTCAAAAATTGTGTGTTTGTTTTCTGCTGTATTTCTTGTTTTTTTAAAATGGCCACTTTGAACAGCTCTGCTCCAGAGGGTAGTCTGGCTCTCTGAGCCCTGACTGACATCTTTCCTGTGTTAAAAGGGGCTGAATCAAGGAAGGAATATAAACTGTTTGTCACCTTTGCAGGCTGATGATTTGGGCGATATCGCAAGCTGGCCGACCCCGAGCGAAATAGCAAACAATGAAGTAAGTGTCCTTTGTAATCCTCAGGATTTTTTTTTTTAAACCATGTTGGCTTATCTGTTTAATACTGTTCCCCCCAGAATGTGCTTTGGGTGTTGTAGGGTTTCAGTAGAAGTTTTGTCAGTAATTCAGCGTGCTGGTGTGTGCTTAACTGGTGTCTGCACTGTACTGGAATTTGTTAGTGGTGTGATGAGCCATGGACTTGTACATTAAATAGTGCCTTGCTTTTTAACTCCACTGTTTAAGAGGTTTCATTTACCTTTTCTACTGTTTTCATCTGTTTGTGCAGAGATGAGAAGGCCTTTGGAGTTGTGAACATGCTGCCCTCTCTTGTGGCTCAGAGTGCTTTATGCCCATTGTCTGAACACAATTTAGTTATTCTCAGTTATCTTATTCCTCTGATGTATTTTTCCCCTTCTGGGTTTTAAGTTAACATTTATTCTGTCAAATTATCTTCCTTTCTCTTTATCTCCAGTGATAAGTGCATAATGTATTTTAGACCTCTCTGATGCTATTTAAAACAGGGAGAGAGCACAGATGACTGCAAATGGTGAGGTGGCATTTCACTGTGCTGTAGCTCTGCAGCAGCATCCCTGAGGTGCTTTTACTGTGTTCTTGGTCAGGGAAACCACAACATTTGGGTCCAACAGCATGCATTTTATAACTGAAAGTGTCCAAATTCGTGTGGTGTCTGTAGAACAAAATAACATTGGGCTTGTTCTTAAACTTAGCTTATTTGTCTAGGGGAAGGCTTTGTGTTCAATTAATTATAGCACAGTACTGCAGTATCTGCTGTATGTGTTCCAGCTTTTTAAAGGTAGTAAGTCTGGACAGTAGATACTAGTGAGAATATTCCTTTCTTTCCTATACAATAATTTTTCAGGCCTGAAGTCATGATTGTTGTGCATGCTGCCATTTTACATCTTCTGTTAAAAACCAAAAACTTTCTTAATCTAAAGATTCATTTTATGCTTTTGCCATGTTAGCAGAAAATAAAACTATTTACAAAACAAGACAATTCTTAAAGTTCACCCTGTTGAAGAGGCTGAGAACAGGTAATAAAAAAGGAATTTTAATAGCTAATGGAAATGTGCACCGCCTGCTATCAGCAGCTGTACTGCCAGAAATAATTACCTGTGTCTTTTACAGAGTAAGACTGTAAGTCATAGTAAGAAGCCAACAAATAGAAGAGAAAAGGAGGAGAAATCTGATCAAAAAAGCAATAATGGAATCAAGGACAACCCAGAGGCAAAGCCAGATGGTCCAGCAGATAACACTAGTGAAGATGAAGCTCAGACTAATAACCAAAGGAAAAAAGGTGAGCTTAGGCACTGTGTGTAATGCAGTAAAGCACTGTTGATACAGCTGCATCCATTCCAGCCGAGTGGCTCGATAAAACTTCTCCTGATTTGCCCTTGCTGGGGAAATACGGAATATATTGCTGTGTGCATGGAAGCCTCAGCCAGGCTGCCTCCCTCAGGGTTTGGAGCATTCTGTTCAGTCAGGTAGGAATTCTGGGGGACAAGCAGCTCGTGCCCTATTGATGGTCCCTGGAGCTCTGACGATTTCTGGAAGGTTTTGTCGTGGCTGGGCTGTACAAGCCATTACTGTCTCTGATATCTTTGTTTCCCTCGATAGGTAGCACTGTGTTAATTTAATTTAATTCATATATGTGTGTGTATGTTACTGCATACACACCAGCACTTCCATTTTCATGCTCTGCTATTAGCTTGCACCTTGTAGTGATCATTTGAAAACTAACCCAGGGTGTTTGCTTCCTTTTGATCCAATCTGTTACCCTAAAAACGGGAAGCAAACCTGTATCTCCTTTGGTCAGGAGTTTGGAACAGGCTGGAGAAACAGCAGAAAGTGTTTCAAGATCAGCTGCTTCTTTGTCTTGTTTCCCTGCTGGTGTTTTTCTAGATCCTAAAGACCTTTGCTGTTCAGATTTATTAATCTTCCTATATACATATGTATATTAAAAAAAAAAATACCGCTTTTAATTTTTCCAGTCTAAGTGGAAATCTAAAGCAAAGCATTCCACAGATAAAATGTGTTTTTCTTTTCCCCCCAGTGCAGAGAAGATATTTTATGTACTTGCTTGTACTTCTTAGCCACAAAAGAATGGAGCCCACAATACCAATCAATATTCTAGTTAAATAAGTTGTTAGTGGATACTTTAGGCCAGCGTGCAAGTAAAACAAAATAAAACTTTGCTAGGAATTTTTGATGCATGTGAATGAATTTTGAATATCTACAGTACCTCAGCTAAATTCTCAGGAAAATTTGTATGATTTGTGATTGAAATCTTCATTGTGGTGGTTAATTTTATATGTTTTTGGGGGTTTTTTACCTCAAAGTTTCATATACAAGTTGTGAAATTATGTAGCAAGGAATTTACTGTCTGTATTTAACACTGAGATAGCTGTAAATTCTTGATCATGGAGCATCTAAAAAGCCATTAAATTAAATGTTTGCTATTATTTCTTATATTTGAATCTTAGGTGAGGTTACATTTCAATTTCAGGAATTATTGTTAACTGTATTTATTATTTAATAATTAGTATTATCTGAAAATGTCAACATTAAGCTTCTCCCGCTTTTTAAAATTTGAAATTAACTGCTGCTAGTTTTCCAAGAAAAATTCTATAGAGTCTTTTCAGGAGCTGAAACCTCAGGTATTAGTATAATTAAGAGTAATACATTAACTTTTCAAGGTAACAAGCAGAAATGGGTGCCGCTCCACTTGGACGACGTGAGGTCGGACAGTCAAGACAGGGCAGGCTCTCGAACGAGCTCCAGATTTGTGCTGGAAACAAACAAGTTAATACCTCATAACAACAGGAGGAATGAGGCAAGAAGTAAGTAGTTCTCAGTCTCTGGGTCTTGCTATGGGTGGCAAATAAAGTATAATATCACATGAGTTTATGTCAAAATGTAGCTTGTAAAACCTGGAGTTTATATTTGCCAGTGACCAGCAGCATATATATCCCTCTTCGTCGTGCCCTGCACAATCTTGCCCCACAGTTTTATAGTGCAGAAAGTTTGGAAAAAGCCTCAGAAGGTGTCTGCTCAGTCCTGCTCTGCTGCTGTTCCCACAGCTTGTTGCTACCAGAGCAGTTGCTTGTGCAGCTACTCTTTGAACTCTGCTTTGGCAGTTCTACTGATGTTGTTCTTTTCCTTCGAGCTGGACCAATTCCCTCTGCTCCCTGACCTATTTGTCAGCATAGCTGTGCAAAAAGCTGTCCTAACACCACAACTGGTGCTGCTTCTGGTCCTCAGGTGTTGTGAACACAGCTGGTTAGGTGGCAGAAATCTTAGGCTGAGTAAAAGTTGGTTGGTTTAAGTTTTAAAATTGCAATATACATTCACAGTTTGAATGTTTGCTCATTATAATAAGTACTGGTTGCTACTGACATGGAATTTATGAAGTCATTTAAGGAACATGGATGTAAGAGTGTGATCTGGATGTCTGAAGGATGGATAGGGGTGAGGGGAGGATTCTTACCAGTTATCACTTCCTTCAGCAGTTTTTTCTTAGTATGGTCAAACCACACACAAAGATTTTATTCTCTGTAAATTCAGAGTCTTATTTGACAGGACTCGAGTGTATGAGCATACATGTGTGGTTGTAGGGTTCACTAAAAACCATTGCTAAACCAAGATTTTAATACCTATCTTTAGTCAGTACTTTGTTAAATTCAGCAGCTCTCAGTTTGATCCAGTAGGGGCTGTGTCCCCAGGCAACCCTGTGGCACAGTGGTCTCCCTGGCGTCTGCAAGACTATCCAGTTACAACTTAGGGAAACTTTCAGCCAAGGTGGCTGACTGAACATGGAAGCCTCTGTGAGTGTTAGGAAAAGAGAAAGAAAATGAAACCCTCTCTCACACAATTCCTCTCACAAGTGAAGTGGGAATTACACCTGTCCCTAAGTTTTGGGCTGGATGAAGCCAAGGTCCCTGGGGACTGGTTTGGAGAGTTGCTGTTCAATGGCAGAGTCAGGGGAGTGGTTGGCAGCTGCTGCCAGGGACAGAAGGGAGATTCCAGGGAGCCACTGCTGTGGGATCCTGTCATCAGGGGCTGGCAAAGGGATCCAGTGCACCCTCAGCACATCTGCAGATGACCCCAAGCTGAGTGCTGCAGGGGACATGCCCGAAGGACAGGATGTCACCCAGAGGGGCCTGGGCAAGCTTGGGAATTGTCCCATGGGAACCTCATGAGGTTTAACAAGACCAAATGCTGGTGCTACACCTGGATGAGGGCAATCCCTGGTGTCAGTCCAGACTGGGGATGAGCAGATGGAGCAGCCCTGCCCAGAAGGACTTGAGGGTGCTGGTGGAGCAGAGGCTGGACATGCCCCAGCCATGGCACTCACAGCCCAGAGAGCCAAACGTGTCCTGCGCTCATCCAGAGCCCCGTGGGCAGCAGGGGAGGGAGAGAGGGGATTCTGCCCCTCTGCTCTGCTGAGAGCCCACCTGGAGCTCTGCATCAGCTCTGGGGGCCCAGCACCGGAGGGACATGGAGCTGCTGGAGTGAGTCCAGAGGAGACCAGCAAGATGATCAGAGGATGGAGCACCTCTCCTGTGAGGAAAGGCTGGAAGAAATGGGTTTCTTGGGCCTGAAAAAGCAAAGGCTTTGGGGTGGCCTAATTGTGGCCTTCAGGACCTGAAGGGAGACTACAAGGTGGAAAGAGACTATTTAAAAGGGCATGGAATGACAGGATGAGGGGGAATGGTTTTAAAACGAAGGCAAGTAGGTTTAGATTAGATATTAGGAAAAAAAAATTACTGTTAGGGTGGTGAGGCCCTGGCACTGGTTACCCAGAAAAGCTGTGGATGTCCCATCCCTGGAAGTGTTCAAGGGCAGGTTGCATGAAGCTCTGAGCAACTTGGTCTAATGGAAGGTGTCTCTGCCCATGATGGGGAGGTTGGAACGGGATGATCTTTGAGTCCTTCCAAGCCAAGCCATCAAGCCATTCTGTGATTCCCATCTCACTCCAGTAGGAGTGGGAGGAGGAGGAGACTGAATTGTCATGATAATTCCTTCCTGCCCCAAGGTGATCATGGGTACTGTGACCTCTGAGCTGGCACCAGGGTGTCCAGTTGCTTCAGAAGCGTTTGGGATTGACTGCCAGTCCATGGATTACCTCCTTGCATGGGCCCCTCTTGCCTGACTCAGGGCTGGCAGACCTTTCCTGTTCCTCTCCTGCAGCTTCAGCTCTGAGCACCTCAGCATGGCCAAGGCTGTGGGTTGCCTGTGCTCAGGCTGAGAGCTCTGGTGGCTTAAGGGGCTTTGCAGGCACCAGGATGCTCCAGTGTGATTGCAGGTATTTTGTGGTCTTTTTTCTCTTTAAGATTGGCGTCGTGACAGAGAGAAGAGGGAGGACCATGACGAGGTGTGCAGCGTGAGGAGCGAGGGTGGCAGCGCCCGGGGCTTCTCCAGAGGCAGAGGAAGGGGGAGAAGCAGAGGAAGAGGACGAGGCAGAGGAAACCCCAGCAGTATGCAAAGAAATGGATGCTTGGCAAAAAAATTTCAAAGCTATGGTCACGATGTTGTTGTTTTCATTTTCTAATGTTGTTATTTTTACATTCTCTTTCATGTTGAAGTGAACTTTGACTATTCAGTTGGTTATCAAGAGCTGTATGGTGAAGGAATTGACCAAATGTTTCAGCCTGAGCTTAACCCTGGTGTGATTTATTACTATGGTGACGGAACAGGAGTGCAGATGTATTCTGTGGATGAAGCACTTCTCAAGGAATACATAAAACACCAAATGTAAGTGGATTGCTTAATGTATAAATATTTTCAGAGATCTAGTTAAGATAAAATAACTAATTTCAAGCAGTATTGAATCCTTATTATCCACGTCAAGTTGGAGATTGAGGCATTTCAGCTTAACTTTTTGAGTTAACTTTGACCACTACTAGTGTCAGCTCGAATTTATTCACTGGTGGGGTGGAAAAACTTGAGTAATGGGGAGGAGTTTTAAGGAAGCTGTTTCTGCATCTTGTGCTGTAGTCTGGCTCTAACTCGTAGAACTGCTTTATTTATGGTACACAGCCCTCTTTATGTTGTCACGTAATTGAGATATGGATGTCTCTGAGCTTGTGCTTTTGAGTACTGTTGGTCTGTTTGCCTGTAAAGCTCTTCTTGGGTGATGTTTCCCCTATTTGCTCTCAATTTCACTTTGAGAAGTCTTGTTAGTTGGATGTTTTCAGTGTGTTTCACCTGAAACATGTAACGGAGAGAGAGAGTAGTTTTGCAATGATACTTGATTTTTCAATAATCTGAAATGTTTACTTTCTCGTGTATACCATCAGGCAATGAGAAACCATCTGGAAGACTGATTATCACCAGGAGACAAGTCAAAAAGGGCCTGGAAAGCACTAGTTCATTTTAAAGAGACAGTTTCCACCACTGGCAGATATTTCATCCTCTGTACTTGCATTCCTCTGTGACGCCTCTGTGGTGGTTTTTGATTGCCCTCGTGTTCCGTACGGCAACTTGCTTATTTTATTCTCGCTTCTTTTGTTACAGTTGACGCAAAAAGGAAGAGAAAAGCCTCTTTAAAGGGCAGAAAGTATCTGACATGTGGCTATCAACTTCAAAACTTCTATTGCAGTCTTTTTTTGCTCTTGCTGCCAGGCCCCTATGAGACCTGACAGTGGACATGTACCCCCATGTCAGGATAATCGGCCTTCACTGTCCTCAGACAAGTGGGGGAGGAGCACAGCCACTCCACTGTTGGCCACATTTCTGGGCATGCAGTGTAGAATCCAGACCTCCTAAGGTAGGACATGATGATGTCCCCCTCTGCTGAGAAAAAATGTCAGTTACAGCACTGGTCACATCGGACTTCTGGGTGTATTTGTATTCCCTGTTGGCACCGAGAGCTTGGCAGGTGTTGGTAGAAGAGTTGGCATGGCTGGATAACCACAGCCACTGGTTGCTTGCCTGGTGTGAACCCCTAAGGCATTTGGTTATGGAGTTTGCTTTCCATGAGAGGGAGATTCCTGAGCAGATTTAGAACAGAGCTTCACTGGTTTCATCCTCCCTAGACAAAAAAAAAAAAAGGTGTTTTTTATTTATTCCCTTCTTTTATCACATTAATAATGATGGGAAACAGACTTTATTCATCAGTTACCTATTATTAGCCTCTAAATTGGGGTGGCTTTGTCTACCTTTCATAATTTAGCTATAAAATATTAAAGTGACTCTGCCAAAGAAGGAAGTATATACAGAATAAAGGTACACAAAATCGTTATGTCTCAGCATTCCTATTGGAGTCCAAGATATATTAAAGAAGTGAGACTGAATCCTAATGGATAAATAAATTTTAAAAGTTTACCTGCTTAATAGAGAAAAATCTTAGACACTGGCAACTGAGTTGATGTGTAATTAGAGGAAGAAACACTTTGCTATCAAGCAATTTATGCTTGTCCCAAGAACCAGCTTGATGTACAAGACAGTAATATTTGTACTGCATACAAAAATACTTTCTATGTTTTTAACCACAGGCTGAAGTTGTCAGCCTGACAAATTTCAGGGCTTAGCAGCTTCTCATTCTGCAACATGCAGCAGAACTCTACTTAAGAAGTCCTCCTGCTTTAGAAAATAAACAAATGAAAGTTCGAATATCAATTCAAGAATAAGGAAGGGCAGTCTGAGGAAAAGGAAGAAGGGAGAAGCTGGAGGGGGTGTGTGTGTTTAGGTTTGTCCCTCTACTTGGAGCAAACTTGTGCATTGTCTTCATTTATCATTAATGGTCTTTCACATTCCTTTTTCTAGAGTGATGGACATCAAGTGAGGCAGTTTGAGTCAAGTTCAGTCATTGTCCATTTCTCCTTGTGGAATTTTTAACTAGGTGAATCGTTACAGGATTTTACCTTTACTGTATGACTGTAAAGGTAACACTAGTAAAATGTTGGTATATGGCATTTGTGCTTGCTTATCTTCTAGGCTGGGAGGGGAAAAAAGGACATAGCAGTTCAGAATAGTAGACAGGATATTCTTGAAAGAAACTTTCTCTTTGTGCCCAGTTGCTTCACTGATCATACTTGGCTCTGAGTAAGAGCTTAATTCTCCAAAAGCCTTGTTCTCTTCTCTGTTTGCTTTGGTTTAATAGCAGTGTTTCCATTTGTCCTGTCTTGTCCAGCACTGAGACTTTAAATTCATCCTGTCTTGGAGCTGAGTGTTGGTCAGAGCATGGTGCTGATACTGCCAAGGTCTCAGGGTCGATCCCTGCGTGGGCCATCCACTTGGGAGTTGGACCCCAGGATCCTTGTGGGTTCCTTCCGGCTCAGAATATTCTGTGTGTGATTCCATGCATTTCATAGAGCCAGCTTTTGCTTCAAATTTCTTCAGCTACAAAAAATTAGAGAAAGAAATGGTATCAAGGTGCTGCTTGAGTCAGTGGTGGCATCAGAGTGCCCTGCTCTTGGAGACTTTGGCCTTGATCCCAGCTTCAGTGGAGAGACTTGTTTTATTCTTTGTTGAAAGTACAATGATCTTTATTTCCATTTGCATGTGCAGCTTTTTTTCCTCAGCATTTTAATACCCTCTCATTTTCTTTTTGCACTACCTCTGTTTTTGTCATAGAATTCTAACTGCTTTCCATTAAGTCTTTCCCTACCTGTGTTTTTCTGAATGTGATGAGGAGGGATATACTGTGCAAAATCATGGTATGGTGTGTAAGCTCTAAGAAAGGCCTAGATTTCAGTCATGTAAATTGGGAGGGTTTTCCATTCTTTTTCATAGGACATTTTCTCATTCCATTGTTCTGTGTGACAGCTCATGATTTGAATTCCTTACTTTTTGTCTTCACTAAATATAAAACCTCTTGACACCCGGATTATTTCCTAGAGCAGCTTCACTGTTGGAAATTTGTCTTCCTGCTGTTTGTCCCTCATCTGTGTGGTGTTACCAAATTCCTGAAATGTCCTTGTCCTTCAACATCATCTATTCTTTCAGACTTTTTCCCTCCATGAACTGTTGTGCCTTTTTGGTACAGTTTCATGCCAAATGCAGCATTACTGGTTTTGTTTTCTCATCTTCCCACAAGCATGCTTGATGATTCAGGGTATATATCTGTGCCTCAGCACTCAGATAGGATACTGGGACAATAAAAGGTGCAGTTCAGGATGAGCTGGTACTGCTGTGTGGGACATAACTTATGCTCTGACTGTAAGCAGTGCTTGTCCTTCATCTCTATGGAGGCCAAGACAATGTTGCTCCCTTCTGTCCATGTAAGTAATGAGGGAGGGGGTGGGTGAAGGAAAACTGAAGCCTAGATTTTGGTTGTGCAAATGTAACAAGGCTTTGATTTTTACCCCTCTGTGCTGTACTGAGTCATGAGTCTGTCTTAACCTGTCGGGCACGCTTGCTGCTCTCTGGGTCTTCTGCTGAAGAATGGTTTTGTTGATGTCAAAACACTCTGTTTTTTTAATGGAAGACTTTAACAAGGAATCTAAGGTGCTGCTTTAGGATTTTCTTTAACTGTAGAATAAGCTCAGGTTTGTATGTTTCATTCTGCAGTGAGTATTATTTCAGCACAGAAAATCTGGAGAGAGACTTCTTTCTGAGGAGGAAGATGGACCAACAAGGATTTTTGCCCGTGTCACTGATCGCCAGTTTCCGTCGGATGCAAGCTCTCACTACAAACGCTGCGCTCATTTTGGAGGTAAAAATCTTTCAGAAGAATGCATTTGAAAAGCTGCTTGGATAATTCTGTGCTGCCATAACTTCAGAACTATGACCTTAAGAAAAATTTCTGTTTGTAATGACAAGCCTTATAAGAAGGCTATAAGCAGCCAAGTTGGTTTTTTTTTTTTTCTTTGCTTTTTTTTTTTTTTGATTGTTTCTAATGTTATAATATGCTTGTCACAACAGGCCCTAAAAGACAGTACAGAAGTTGAAATTGTGGATCAGAAACTAAGAAAAAGGGTTGATCCAGAAAAGTGGCCAATTCCAGGTCCTCCTCCATGCAACCTGCCTCCAACTGACTTTTCTCAGCTCATCAATTGTCCAGAATTCATACCAGGCCAAACTTTTGGCTCACATACTGGTAAAGGATTTATTTTACAGAAAATAAATTTAGGGCTGTCTGTCTAGCTTAGGAAATTTGCCTCCTGATACTGATTTCATAATAGAAGTTGTACTTTTGGTAATGGTTCATTCAGCTGTTTTGCCTGCCAGCCTTGCACTTGCCAAGTCATGTGGCTGATGTGAAGTAGATGAAAATGTCTCTTGTGTGTTATGGCTTTGACCATTCTCCAGAATATGGAATGGTGGACCACAGTCCTGTGGAATTAGTAATCTTAAACAAGAGTTTATTACTGTTAGTAATAGTAATCTTAATCTAAAACCTGCTTCATTTTTGTGGCAGCTGAAAGTTCACTCTTTATTTGGGGCATCCTTGTTTTGGATGGGAGACTCATTCACATTTTTAATAGGGAGATGCATTTGTTTGCTGACAACCCTTGGCAAGGGAAATATTTTCCTGAAATGTTGGCTGAAATTACAAGAGAAGAATGAAGATGGAGTTAGGCACCCATCCACAGAGCTAGAGACATGAAGAAAACACAATCCTAATGATGCTGCTCTTTTTTTTTCTCCTCAACACACGTAATGTCTCACAGGCTGTGAAGAAACTTTCCATGGAAATAAATTCTTAGAATCGATTTTATTCTGAAATGTTGAGTGAAGTGTGAAAAGCTGTCTCTTAAAAATGAGAAATTCTTTGATCAGCGTTATGTTTATCCAGAGAGGTAGAAAAATGGTAGCTGTGGTTAAAAGAGAGACCAGTGAAACAATTGAAAAACAAGCAAAGTAGAACCAAAGCAATTCCGCAGCAGGAGCTGAACTTCTGTTTTCTACTGCTAGAGTCTGCACCAAGTTCTCCAAGAGTGGGAAGCCCGCTGAATCCAGAGGAAAACACTGAATCAAGTAATTTTCAGACAATGTCTAAAGGACTGTCTACAAGTTTGCCTGATTTGGACTCTGAACCTTGGATAGAAGTGAAGAAGAGGCATCGTGCATCCACTGTCAAGCTAAAGGTAAAATCAAAAACCTTTATGTTATGTTTAAATGAACAGATGCAAAATCAACTGAGGTGCACTGTAACCCAAGGTTTAAACATCTTAACATATGTGATGCTTGAGAATGCAATAAAGTTTGTAAAATCATTATCCAGTTCAAATATAAAACCTTTTCCATCTTAGGAGACTGTTCCTGTACCTGATCAAACACCAGATCAACACCAGCCACCCCCATCTCCGGAGGAACAAGAACAGGAAGAACTTGAATTTTTGTTTGATGAAGAGATGGAACAAAATCAGTGTCAGAAGAATAAGTTTACTGATTGGTCAGACAGCGATTCTGATTATGAAATTGATGATCAGGATGTAAACAAGATTTTAATTGTAACACAGACACCACCATATGTAAAAAAACCTCCTTGTGGAGACCGTGCTGGCAACCGTATGTGCCGTGCAAAAATCACCTCAGAGCTTGCTAAAGTCATTAATGATGGCTTGTACTACTATGAGCAGGATTTGTGGATGGATCAGAGTGAAAATGATGCCATGATGAAGGTAATTCTCTTTTAATTTTTGACTTGAAAACCATGCCTGTCCAAACAGTTTCCAAATCAGTTTCAGCCTTCTGCTGTGTAGTTACAAAATGCTACAAGAAAGTGACAGCAATTTGCAGGTCTGCTGAGTTTCAGCTGTCTTTACAGTTGAAAGCAAACCCAAATTTTTCATGCCACAGACTTGACCAAAAACACTGAATGAATATTTTTTATAACATTTTGGAGATGGTTCGTTTTCCAATGTTTTCTTGTTCTGTGAGTGGTTTGTTTCATAACAACTGCAAGCCCCTACCCAGAGGGGAAATGGGGTATGTGTCAGAGATGAGATGATGAGAGGGAAGTAATACAGTAATTTTAAAGTAGTTTTATATTAAGTTTCTGTTTGCCTTGTAGTTTGTTAGAACAGTGGTTAGAATGAAGTTACCTAAACGCTGAGTGGTGAGGGAAAGGAGCTTAATCTGTGCACAAAGGGGGATGTAGCTTCATGGACAAATGGATCATGTCTGTACAAAAGCAAGATGACAAAAGTGGAAATGGTTGTTGAGAATAAGAGCAAGAAATAAAGGTAGAATTTAGAATATGGATCAGAATGGACCAAGAAAACCAGCAAACATGAAGAGCACAGTGAGAAATAGCAAACTGCAGGAGAGAATATTTCCTATTTTGTTGTTGTGGAATTGACAATAATTTGATGAGATTTTTCGTGCACAGCATGTGCATGTCCCACCTGAGACAGGTGTGTGGGTACTTGTGTGTCAGTTCTGGCTTATTTTCTCTTCATGAAATGCATCTGTTTCTCAGGATGGTATCTGTTACCCTTCTTTGTATTTACAATTTGCTTTCTCTAATTCAGCAAGAGATTGAGAACTTTAAGAAGCTAAACCTCATTAATAAGGATGAAATTGTTAGTCTTGCACCAGAAACTACTGATCCAACCCAAGAAGTTCCTCCAAGACCTCCAGGGTTACAGAAAGGTAAGTATGAAAGTATTTGTTTTTTTTAAATCTCTGTAATAAAGAACAACTCTGTAGGTGTTTTGACTCTTTCAGCCTGTGCAGTATTGTAATTTTGGCTCAGTCAGCAGTCTGAGGGGGCTTTTCTTTGCTAATTTTTCAAGCTGTCAACCGTTCATGGGTAGTGTGGTTTCTGTTGAATGACAAGAAGCTGGCACTTGTTCTGCTCTGTTGTCACTCTCCACCAGCACCAGGTGCTCTTTGTGTGACTTGGAATTTACAATGTGTAAAGTTAAACTGTAGCTGTGAAACATTTTATAGAAACCAGCATGTTTTATGGGCTACAGAGATGGAAGGAAACGAGATTAGAAGAATTTACTACTTGTATCATGCCATTACTGAGCAGTCACAACGTCCCATCTTGTGGTATTTCTGATACAGTGGTACCATTAACATTTACTGGGTTACATGCTAATAGCATCTCTAAAGCAGCTCAGTAAAACCACCTCCCTTTCTCCTTCCTGCCTCCATATTCAGCAGAGGAGCTGGCCTGTAATTTCCTAAGTACTGAAGTACCTGCAACAGCAGGAATGGCTCGTTCGCTGCCAACAGCGGTCCCTGATTCCCCCCGTTTCCACCCTGGCTTCATCCCACGAACACCTCGCACCCCAAGGCTCCAGGATCCCAACAAAACACCCAGATTCTACCCTGTTGTTAAAGAAGCACGATCCTTTGTAACAACTGCAAGTGGAAAAACATTTAAAAAAACACCCAAAAACCAAAACAGCAAAGGCTTATAAAATTCCCATTTGTGCATACAGTTTAACAAGAATTAAAAGGCAGAAAATTAAATGCTTGTAGTCCTATTGCTTAACTCCAAAATATTCACCGTATTCACTTTTTTATTTCTATCAAATGCTTTTCGAGTCTTCTTCCTTGAAAGTCCTTACTAAAAGAAGTGCAGTGCTTGAGATTTTTGATTAGTTACATAGACTAATCTTCAGGTTATGAAACTGTGGTCTTGTGACTTTGTAACATGTTAGATGACAAAATAGAAAACGTTTAGATCTCTGTTTTAAAAGGGAGAGAGCGAGTGAAGTCAAATTAGGGAAACAAATCCTTTATTTATTTCCTTAGACTCCAAGAAAAAGAAAAACGCGCCACAGTACAAATCCTCCCTTAGAATGCCATGTTGGTTGGGTGATGGATTCCAGAGACCACAGGCCAAGAACTTCCTCTGTGAGGTAAATGTTGTTGCTCTTACTCAAAATTGATTTGCAGGTAGCTCTGACTATTAATGGAGAAGCAGGCTATAAAAGGCAATTTTTAAATACAATGGAAGCAAGAAAAGAATGATCAAGAAAGACAAAAATCTGGAATACAGAGCTGTCTGGAAACAAGCCAGGCAGATTGGTGTTCACAGTGTTGTTTGCTCCATCGTACAAGCAGCAGTAATGTTACTTGAGGCACTGATGTTCACTTCAGTGGTCATTTAAAATCAAGCAGGACAGTGATGTTTAATTATCATTGTTCAGAACTGTTTTATTTTTGACATATTAGCACAAAATCTGATTTTCTTGAGGTGCACCCAAACCCAGGTGACCGTACTTCAGCTCTTGCGTAGGTCAGGGTGGGTGAAAACTGATTCTGCAGAAAAGCTCTGTTTACAGGGCAGAAATATGTTGGGTTTTTTCTCCAGCAGTTCCAATGCCTCACCTTCAGAAGGAGCTCCACTGGCAGGTTATGGCTGTACTCCAAATTCTCTTCCCAAATTCCAGCACCCATCTCACGAACTGTTAAAGGAAAATGGCTTTACTCAGCAGGTGTACCACAAATACCGGCGCAGGTGTTTAACAGGTGAGCTGCTCCATGCACTTCCTAAACTTTTTAGAAGCTTCCAAGTATTGTCTGGTATCAGTTTTCTTCCCATTGTTCCTCATCCCTACTTTTTCTTGGGAAAGGCAAGCAAATTTTATTTGGTGCCTGTTTTACAAAACCTGCTTTCCATTTAACTTTACATTGCCTAACAAAAAAATCACCCTCAAATCTGAACTGAAGTTACCAGAAGATCTGGTGTGGTTTTTTACTAAAAGGCAAGGCACTTTAAAATATTCTGGTGAAAAATTAAAATAGTGGTTTTGTTCTTCCCTTTTGTTTTTGCTTCCAGAGAGGAAACGGTTGGGAATTGGCCAGTCCCAAGAAATGAACACGCTTTTTCGTTTCTGGTCCTTTTTTCTGAGAGACCACTTCAACAAGAAAATGTATGAAGAATTCAAACAGCTTGCTCTAGAGGATGCAAAAGAACACTACAGGTATTTTTTCACGAGGCCTTACCATTCCTTTTCATAATTGTGAAGTTTACATACATCTGCAGTGAACATTTTTTAGTACTGCTTTTGACTTTTTGTAAATATTTAAAATAGCGTAAGTTAGTTTAATAGCAAAAATCAGTATATAATTGTGTTTTGTAGATGAATAGCTGACTGTGCAGCACTTCCTGACCCGTAATCAGCTCTAAATTCTACAAAATCCTGTAACTTGTTGACCATGACGAGTCAGTTCTGTACTAACACTCCTCAGATTCCTCCTTCTGTAGGTGAAGACATTCTTAACCTCAATTGACTTGTTCAAACTGGTTCTTGCCTTACAAAAATACCAGAAAAATTACCACGAAGGAAATTGTCACTGCCCTTCAGTTCTTGGGTAGAATTCCCTTCCTTCCACCCAGCTCCCCACCTCTTACTTTTCTGAGCCAAAGAGACAAGGTGGATTTTTCTACCTCTCTGTTCTCTTCCAGGTACGGCTTGGAATGCTTGTTCAGATTTTACAGCTATGGCCTGGAAAAGAAATTCAGGAAAGAAATATTCGAGGACTTCCAACAAGAAACAAAGAGGGACTATGAAGCTGGTAATTATCACAGCCCTGTCACCGCTCACACTATGGTAACTTTAGTTGAAGATTAGCCCAGTTCCTTGGCACTGACTTGTTAACTAACCAAGAACAGCTTTTATTCATATTCTTTTTATCTTCCGTTCTCTTAAAAATATAGTTACCAGTGAATAATGAAGTTTATAATTAAATTAGACCTTTGTAAAGCAGTAAAATTATCTTTTTCTGTAACTAGGTCAGCTCTATGGACTGGAAAAATTTTGGGCTTACCTAAAATACTCTCAGCACAAGACTCCAGCTGTTGACCCCAAACTGCAAGAATACCTGAGTCAATTTAAGAGACTGGAGGACTTCAGAGTGGATGTGAGTTTCAGTGCCTATTTTAAATAATATTTGGTGTACTGACATTTTCACTGCAAGGTAATCTGAGAGCATTGATTTCATGAGAAGGCAGCCTGATAAATCCTAAGGGCCTAATCCTTTCCTACAAGTGTGTGGAGAGGCAAAACCACCTGGCTTTATGGCAAAACACCTAACAGGCTGCCCATGTTCATTTTCAGCCTCCTCTTGGTGAAGAATCTGGCAGGAGGAGAGCAGGTGAGGATTCAGGTCACCGCAGACATCAGTCCAACTCTTCCAAAAGCCTTTCCAAAGCTGCTGCTGCCTGTCAGTCCCAGGTGCTGGGAAGCGTTTCCTGCAGCAGTTCCGTGCAAGCATCCGCGGGCCGCAGCCACGCTGCCACAAAATCTATAGAAAGTGATGTCCCAGAAAAATAGACTTTGGATGAGCTCATGTTCTCAAGAATCAACTTTGGCATCACTCCCCTAATCTGGAGATCTGCAAGGCGAGGCAATCTCTACCACGTGATTGAAAATGTATGGAAAGACAAAGGATGGGATTCTCTTTTTCATGGGATATAGTTCCAAAACACTTGCCCTAGGAGAGTTGCTCTTGGTTATGGGATCATTGGAAGGATCCTAGGGAAGATTCTTTGGCTTCAGTATTGCTTTCCTCAAGCTTTTGTTTACAAAGAACTGCATTCCTTGCATATGCAAAAAAATACTTCGAGGGATGCCTTACATTTCAGCTCAGATTTCTTACACAAAGGTATGATATATACCCATGTTATTTACTGTGCTTTCCTTACCCATATCTCCCCGTTACTTGTATTTTACCAAAGCAAAAAAGATTACATTATATGTAGAATATTAAATGGAAAGGAAGGATCTATGTGACTGGTTTGCTTTCAAGGCTAACTATCAAAAAGTATGTTTTTCTGCAAAAGCGCACTCGAGAACATGCAGCTGTATATGAAACTGCATTTCTGGATTCTATTTAAAGATATAATTTCTATTTTTTTTCAGGGTCTCCATAGTTAGTATTTTATTAAGTATGGAGTTTGAGTGGACATAACTGAGACAGTTTTGTGGATATTTCCTTCAGTGCTGATTCTTTAATAACTCAAGCGACAGAAAACTACAGGGAAAATTGAGCTTTTGATTTCATAGTGTCTTAAATTAACATTCAGTATCTACAGTTTGTGCAGATTGTTAAAATAGCCAACTATTAATACTCTGGGCTTGAGAGATGTCTTCATTTGAATTGTCTTATGAAGTCTAGCAGGAGAGGCATAATTTTGGAATTTTTTTTCTCCATATTTCAAGTAATAATTAGTTTGGAGGGAAACAAAGTATTCCTTGTAAATTTTAATTTTTATTTGCTTTGTTTTGCAATATCTGAATGAAGTTCTGCTTAAATTGTGCTCGCTAAGCCTAAATGATTTCAAACAGGTCTAAAGACAATTTCATGGAATGTGAGTTATTCAAATACAAATCCATTTTTGTAGCTGAAAGAAGGGGATGTTGTTAACCTGTCATGTCTTACTAACTTCATTACTTGGTGTTTAAAGACTCAAGAAGAACCAAGTGCATAACTACTCTTCCAGGGGTAGGTGAGAGGAATTCCAGCTTTTCGTTGGTTAACTGCAAAATTACTTCAGTTAACTTTTAAAGTTATAAAGTGATGTCTAGCACAGATGCCTTAAACTGACTGCACAGCCATGGATGGAGCTTTAAACTAACAGCTCTCAGAGGTTATAATGAATCTGTCAAATTTTCAGTCATTGTCCTGTGAATCTCACTGAAACAAATGATGGATGTTTGCATTGAAAGGAATGGGTGGTAGCAGTGACTTTCCCCACAGTTTATACCATTTCAGCACAAAATGCAGCCCTTTGTCAGTGGCCTGTCCTAAGTAAATTTAATGCATCCCAAGATTTGAAGTAAATATCCTATAAATATGCTGAAGTGACACATCTCAATCCTATGTTTGATCTATGCCTTTTGCTACCCATGAAAATGATGCGAATGTAAATTTGGATTGAAATTGTATATACAAGTAATAAATTTAAGATATTTCAATTTTTCATTGGAAAATGTGCAGATTAAGCTTTTAGTGTGTGTAATTTTGTGATATCTTGAAAAATTTTATAAAAACAACAAAAATCCTAATGGTGTTGTATATCAAGTTTTTTCCCCCAAAAAGTGTGAAGAAAAACAACTTGAAAGAATGTAAGTGTCGGGGAAACCCAGCCTGGTAAAGGTGGAAGTGCTTCTTGGAATGCAAGCCAGCTTTCTTCAAAAGAAGAATCAAAAGAATATTGATTTATTTTTGTCATGATTGGGTGTTTGTCAAAAGTATGACAAGTAAATGATAAACATGAGGCAAGGGGAGTGAATACTTCACCTGCTGGCCTCCAGAGCTGCTCAGTGTCCCTTTAGTGAGCTGGATAAAACCCATCCAAGTCCATCCAGTTTGTTAATCAGTCTATGACTGACCACTTTGCAAGTCTTAGACCTTGTCTAAAAATTCTCCCGTGTGCTTGCTGAAGTATTTCTAGGTTTGTCTTTATTTCTTCTGTTGACAAATAACCATACAAACACTTCAAAACATTACCCTGCCTAAAACCAGATTTTTTCATGCTCAAATACTGGATTCTAACAGCTTTTTAAAATGGAAGATTCATGTTGGTGACCAGATAGTTTTCCTACACTGAGCAGCAGTAGCCTGTCTGTGTTTTAATAGGGATTGGGATTTCTGTGGGAGATAAAGCATTAGAAATGGATGGAAAGGAGTTTGTATTCATGGCAGCTTCCATGCTGCAGCCTTTGCTTCAGGCACTGCTGAGGTGACAAACGACACTCCCTTGGCTCCAGGCTGAGAGGGCACTTTAGAGTGGCTGAGGATCTCTTCCTGACAACTCCCACAGCTACACCAGGCTCGATCTGTCACCTCAAGAGCTTTCTTCTCTGCTGTCTTCAGCCTCTGTCCTTTTGGGATTTCAGGTAAACAACCCTTCGCCTGCATTTCAGCCAACCCTGGCACACAGGTTCTGTCAAAGCAAGCTTCAACCCAATCCATAAGCACGTGTTAAGAAACATTCACCTTTAAGCATACATTAGAAGCCAGGAGAACGATTTGCTTTCCATCTGTAAGCAAGTGTGCAAGACCAGAGTTACACTATTACTCACGTTAAGGGGGAAAGAAATAAATAGTCAAATCTTTTGTACTGTTCCATACCAGAGGAATAGTACCTCTTCCTAGAGGAAATAAAACCCCACAAATTCTTACTGTATTGTCAAACAGAATAGTCAGAGACTCAAACAAAGTCTGTGAAAGGTTTATCTCCTTCCTGCCCTTTACAGCAAAGACAGTAAAACTGATTTTGCAGGAAGAAAAAAAAAAGTTAGAAAATAGCTCAGAACTGAGATACTGAAACACCATCCCTAGCAGAGTGCCAAACTGATTTTATATGCTGTGTCCTACTCTGCATGATAGAAAATTTAAGCCTTAGTCAAGGAAAAGTAGATCTAGCTCAATAAAAAGACACAAACAAGTACAAGCATGTGAGATAATTCTGTAGTCCTTACTGGAAATTCAAAATTTTCAGATCAAGTAACAACACTGTACTTTTTTTTTTTAACCAAGGAGGTTTGAAAATACATCTCCTGCCAAAATGAAGCATTTTTGGGAAGTGGTGTACAAAATGAGGCAGAAGTGTCAAAACAAATGATGACTAAAACTAATTTAACACCATGTCTAGCCTAGGAAAACAAGTCATATATTAAACTGGAAATGTATTTTGTTTTTGAAGATGAGACATTTTTCCATCAAGACCCTCATGTTGCTTAAACAAAATTTACCACAGTATCAATGTGCCTGTAATTTTACCCAACACTGAATTTTGACCAAGTGATTGACACAAATGTTCCAAGGTTGACCGCCTCCATCAAATTTTTATAATTGCACTGAAATTTGGATGGATCTGAATGTTGTGCTAAATTATGCTGTATGTCAACTTCTTATAAACATGAAAGCTACAGTGTGCTTTAAAGCACTTTTGTTTAGGTTGTGAGCTTTAGATCACTAGTGACTTTGTATGTAGGATGATGAGGTTAATTTAAATCCACTAGACATTAAGTCTATGCAATGTTCTGCTGCCATGGGATAAGTTTTGTGTTCTTCATAGTTACCATTAAGGTGCTTCAAAGCAAAACTCACCCTTTACCCCTCTTGTTGTTCAGCTAATCCTGAAAGTTAAATTTTAAGCACTGTTCTTCTGAAGCAATTTTAAAACCCCAGCAACAGAACACTGCACCTAACTTCAATGTGATTAAGCTTCACTGCTTTCCTGATAGCAAGAGGAAGGAAAAGACTGCACTTGGGCTAGTAAGTCACAGCAGATACAAAACTACTCTTCCTTCAAAAGTTACCTTTCTTTCACCAATAGGAAATTAGCCCATCAAGCAGATACAGCCTGAGGAGCAGCTGTGCCAAACTTAGCAATACCAACAGCTGTAACACATACATGTATTTTCATGTGGAAGCCTGGGGACAACCAACTTATCCGATTGTCCTAAGGGAGAGCTGGGCAAGCTGCCTTTTCTTGTTCCACAGCTACACAAGCTGGGTGCCAGGATGAGGTGTAACAGCTAAAAGTGAAAGGCATACTGTAAGTGTAGTGTAAAACCTTTTATAGTGACACCTAAAAGAAAAAAAATCTCTAGTGAAGCATCCAGATACAGAATTGTTTTAATTACTCCCAGCCTCTGTCCTATGCAAGAAAGCTTTTATTTACCCCGTTGGCTCCCACTGCTCTGTCTGAACCACATATTTCTGTGGTTACTTACAGCAGCATGCCCAGCATTTCAGCAGAGTTAGATGATTAGCAGACACTCAATCCAAGCCTGGACACTGCACCATTGCTCAGCTTATAAGGACGTGACTCAAGCAGAAGCCAGTGCTTACTGAATTCACACCTCCCAGGAGTGTCCAGCCTCTACAAGAGCCTGCAAACACAACTGCTACGGAGAAACAGCTCCATTTCTGTTACTTCTTCCATTCCAAAACCACTCTATTTCAAGGTTGGAGATGAAAGAAAGAGAATTCATTCTGCCTTAAAGGACAGGTGAGTTACACACGATTCACAGAGGAGATTTTGTTTATTTGTTTCCTCTACATCAATATGAAATCTGTTTCAGTCAAATAGGAATAAAAAAAAAAAATCCATCCCTGGAATTTCAGTGTTTACAGTTCAACAGAATGCGTATATATAAATTCTTACTGTAGACTTAACACAGGTGAAATCTGCAACCAGAGGTACAAACGTAAGCCAGGAGGCTGCTGTTCTTGTCCTGTTAATTCCATGTGACATATTCCTTATACTCTGTGTTGCACTCAGTTACTGAAATGCTTCATCTATATCTCTTTCCCCCCTCCTTAAGCTCTTAAATACAGCTTACCTGAGTAAGTCTTTGAGACTCAACAGCTGGGACTTGAAAGGGAAAATAACTCCACCAGCACCAAGAGCAGTATTAATAGCAGTGGCTGCTTCCATGTATCCAAGACTTCTCCCCCTTTTTATTGCATCATATTCCAGCTCTGCTCAACAGCCTCTAGACAAAGTCTGACAGCACAGGTGGTATTGTACATGCTTTATTAAAATGGTACTCGTATTTACAATATCTGCAGAAACAATCCCTCCCAAGTCTTGCATTCAGACAGACACACACACAGACACACGCGCGCAACGCCCCTTCACTCTACGGGGGTGTGAAGGCTCTGCTCCCAAAAGTTAGGCAGCTTCTGGAAGAGGAGGAAGGGAGACTTCTTTTGTGTGTTTGTAACTCATTAAAAAGAAGCATGGGAGTATGCATTTGGCCATCACAATGCTAATTTAAGTATATGTAGTATTAACATATGGCAGTAACACTGAGTACTCCTCTTTTACATTCTATACACAGAATGACATCAAGGTTTTCCAGTCAACAGAACATTCCAATTCAGTCTCACTGCTGCTTGTAGTGACTATGAAACCGCAATTTGGGGGCTGTCCCTTAAAACAATTCAAGTCTATGGAAGCGAAATAAGGCACAATTAATATTTGATTTGATTTAGAGGATGGGAAAAAGGGGGAGAGGCAGGCTTCAGATAACAGTTGTTGTAGAAGAAACTTTTTTACCCAATCCTTTTGAGAAAAGGATGACTTTCATCCCCATCCTAATCTACATGGACTTCTCTTAGAGAACTGAAGTATTCTGCCGGGCTACTAACACCCACATAGAAAACAAAATTGGAAATTCACATTTTTAACACCGGCTTCAGTAGTCTAACCTACTGATGCTGATGTGGATGAGTACATCTTTCTTTTAATGCTGAAGGAGAAGACACACACGAAACAAGATTCAAACCTTCCTCTGAGCTTGAAGACTCACGTCTTTTAGAGAGCTTGTAAGGTACACTAGTTGAAGGCTTCAGCTTACTGATAAAAAGGAATAGCATTTTTGCCTTTAAATCCCTGGCCCCTCTTCACTAACGAAGCCTAACCAGACATTACAAATAAACTGCAACAAAAAATTTGGCAGCACAAAGAATGTCTAGTATTCAAATCTTCATTTGTGAGTATAATATTTGTACAAAACCTGTTGAATGTTTTTTCGCAGCAGATGAACTGTACCCAAAGATGCAGGACATTCTGTGATGGGGAATAAGAGGTTGCAGTTCCGAAGGCCCCTGACTTTGGTTGTTTACAAAGTTCATTCCTGTTTAGTGTGATCCTTGGTATCTTCCTCATCTGTGTATTCTGATGGTTCTTCCCCTGGTTTTAGCAGTCTACCTACGTAGTCATACTTTTCTGAAAGA
Organism: Pycnonotus jocosus; assembly: GCA_013400435.1. Classification (NCBI taxonomy): domain Eukaryota; kingdom Metazoa; phylum Chordata; class Aves; order Passeriformes; family Pycnonotidae; genus Pycnonotus; species Pycnonotus jocosus. The sequence goes on along the minus strand of VWYP01009721.1, from coordinate 254,486 downwards.
GATTTGTGATTCCATTACAATTAAATACAGCTGCATTTGCTTGCTAGCCCATACTACTACAAATTCACTTTTTCTTCTACACACTACAGTTCTAAATCTCAATCACTGAAATTGACGGTGATTTAGCAGCAAGCTCAGCCTCCTAAAGCAATCTTTCTACCATTACTTTCTCTAACTCTGAGTACTTTGTTTCCATTCTCCTCCAGCTGATTGGGCAAGATTTATTACCCAAGAGCTAAAAACCACTGCTCTTCAATCCTTCAGCCTGTTTTGATTTCAATTAGTGTGAAAAATTATTCCCCCTCCCTCCAGAGGCATACTTCCACATTTGTCAGAAATCATTTCATGAAAAACTCGTTCAACCCTTTATGTTAAAACAACTCTTAGTCCTGATGATAATTTCATGGCATCCAAAGCCAAAAACCTCGAGCCGGAGTTCCACCAGCTAAGCTGACGAGATTGGGGAATGAAATTCTGAGTGCCAAAGAGCTAAGAGAACAGTCTTCTTGTATAAAATTAAAAGGTTAAAAAAGCTATAGTGACATATAGTAAAAGCCTCTGTGGAAGAAAGGCCTGAAATTCCTGGTCTGGTCTCAACAAAGTTACATTGCACACACATTAGGAGGGGCCTTGCTGCAGCCTACACCTCCCTTATGAGGGGCAGACGCTTCACTGTGAGCAGTGACAGAATCCCCAGGCAGTTCAGGGGAGGGTGAGATTGGGTGTTAGAGAAAGGTTCTTCACCCAGAGGGTGGCTGGGCACTGCCACAGCCTCCCCAGGGCACAGCACCAGCCTGAGAGAGTTCAAGCAGCGTTTGGACAATGCTCTCAGGCACAGGGTGGGATTTTGGGGATGGTCCTGTGCAGGGCTAAGAGGTGAAATCAATGATCCTTGGGGGTCCCTTCTGACTCAGCATATTCTGTGATAACATTACTGTCAACACCTCTTTAAAAGCTTCCCCAAGCCCAAATCAGTCATTTTTATTAAAAGCATTTCCTTAAGCTGATAATTTGAGAATTTACCTTTAAATTGCATTTCCCACTCTCTTACACTTTCCATCTGTACAGCATTTAAGTCCGATAGGTCATCATATTCATCTCTGAGTGCATCTTTATCTAGACAGAAAGTTGCTAGTCCCCTGGAGGCATCTCTGCCAGCAAATATTCCATACGGACCCTCTGAAAACAAAAAGACAAAATTGATACCTTCACGTCTTTGTTTATGGTGACCACATCTCAGTTCTTTACATACTCTGCCAAAGCCATACATTAAATGTCTGCAGTGATGGGAACAGCAGCAGTTTCAATGCCATGGCTCTCTGACATTCAACAGCACTGCAATTCAATCTTTAATATCACTAGGAGATAAAGTCTGCTGAGAGAAGCAGAACCAGGAAAATAGCTTTGAAGGGATATCTGGAAAAATCCCTGTCAGTTGATGCAAGCCAGTTGATGCAAATTCCAAAGGGACCAGAGGCTGAAATTCAAAAGAAATACACTTCTATTAAGCAACACATTGAATATTTACAAGTCGGGTATGAACAGAAGCAAACTGCATAGACATCTTAATTAGAAATCCATTATTATAAATAAATAGAACTTAAGAGGGCTAATTAATGATTTCACTTCATTTACAGAATCACAAGAACTTTCTACATCTTTTGTGACATTTCTTACTTCTAAGGAAATAATCTGACTTATTTTGGGCAGCAGATCCCCTATACCTGTAACTCTCTTGAAAACAGCACAAATTGTCACATTAGGAATATAAAGCAACTGCTTCCTCCGTGCTTTCTGACTAATGCAAAGCAGCACAAATATCCCAATAAAATTTTGAGCAATGACTGAAATAAATATTATTATCAAGAGAAATGGATGATTTGTAAACCAACAATTTGCAGGATAAGATTGGTAACTGGCTCTCCCAAATTTTAATTAACTGAAAGAACTTCAAGCATATTGTTTCTTAGATTTTCTTGACCTATAATGAAGTACCTTAAATTCAGATCAATCAAAAAACCCAAACCAATACAAAAGAAAACCCCCAAAACCCCACAGTTTAAATTTTTCTGCACTAACTGCAGCAGCCTAGCACCACGGGGATACCCAAGGCTTGCTGCAGAGTGGTCCCTGCCTGGTGGTGAACAGGCCAGAACCCTCCTCTGGCTTACCTCTCAACAGTGGCCACCAGCCTGAAGAAAAGGCAGCACCCAGGGGCAACAATGAACACAACAAGTGGCCACACACCGTCCTTCACCCCCTCTATTGCCTGCTGGAGCACCTCACACCTCTTCTGCAGCAGCATGAGCCATGGGGAATCATTCCACAAGGCTGGCTCCTCCCAGGCCGCTCGCTCCAGCCAGCACACCTATCTGCTCCTGCAGCCATTGACTCCAGGGCTGGGACACGGGCTGAGTGCAGCAGGGAGAACTCCTGAAGCAGGGAACCTGAGTACCACACGGATTAGAAGAAACCACGTCCTCACCAGGACTGAGCGTCTCTCCACCCCACAGCGCTTGGCATTATAAGCTGCTTACAGTCAAACCTGAGAACAGAAGGTTGTCCTGTGTGCCAAAGGCAATTCCCTCGTCTCTCTGGAAATAAACCAACTGATCCCAAAGCACAATTTCACAGGAAGCAGATAGTAGAGAACGAACTCTCAGCTGGAAGTTTGCACTGTACCAGTCTGACCATAATGATGAACAGCATCTCTGTGCTCATCGTTTCAGGTATTTAGCTCCAAGAACAGCATTCACGACAACTGCCTCAGGGATCAGGGACTACAGGTACAGTACTTCAGGGAAACAACGTCAAGAGGGCCATCTTTCCTGTCTGCATCCTGAATTAGGTATTCATTTGAAAAGCAGGATTTGGAGACTGGAATCAACCCTATACCAATGCACTCTGCATGCTCAGTCACTTACACAGGACAGGCTAAGAGGCAGCAATGAACACCACCTGCAACACAACAGTTTCTTCAGACAAAAAGTCCTGCATCAAGCAAAACAGCAATCATCCACCTGATCTCGTTTTTAATGTTCTGAATGAAGAACATGGGAGCTATAAACAGCTCTTACAAACACTACGATTAGTAAATCCTTAAAAGCAATTAGAAGTTGTTACTTAGTGATCCCACCAACAGTATTCTGTCCCCAGTTTTTCCTTTCTTTGAAGCGTTTCAAGCAAATGTGTCCATAAATCCTACTATTTGCACAAGGTGTTTTCCAAACTCTGGCTAATCAGAGAGTAGCACCCTGCTCCCCTTCCCTTCTACCCTGCACTTCATTGTTTATGGAGTTTCATAGCACCTGCTGAGTTGCTACCTCTTGGTCCACCAGCTGGATTCCAATTATTTATATTAAAAAGAGAATGATATTATATTTACCAAGCACTGAACATTCTTAAATCTCAATAAAATTTAACTGAAAGCATGAAAACTTTTAGAATACATCAGCTTGCATTAGGATTAATGGATGCAAAATTTCTCCAAGTATGTTGTAACCTCAGGCACTGTTTCACCAATATCTTTTTTCTTTCCTAAAACTGAATTTGAACTAACATTCCAGAATGTTTATTACATAAGTATTCAGAAGTCACAGCAAGCCAGGTCCAAGCACTCAGTGGAATGCTAACTTGTAAAAACCAACCTTTGGACTCAGCAGACAGCATTTTACATTGCAGCTCTGCAAATATAACTAAGAAATGTGTTCTATTCTTTAATCCTATACGAAAAGGTAAATATAGAATTGTGATTATTAGTAAATGGTGCAAGCTTGGCTTCACCTTGGTTCCTAAAGCAGAAGTTCAGAGATCTCAGTATGAGCAACCTACCCCAAGATTTAAAGCTTCCATTCAGGTGCTTCCACAGTTTAACTACAGTATTTTATATTAATACAAAACATACAGGTCTGGGGTTCTGCTCTAAGCCCTAGTCTATGACTCACTTTTATATAAAAAACTGGTGCAACAGTCTGAAAAAGCTATTTTGCATATCAGATTTCATTGCACTTGGAGAAGTGTCCAGGAAGGTGCCAGCAGATAAAATCCCAGGGAGAAAATATCTTTCAGGAACATGATTGAGGCAGAGACATCACTGCAATCCTAGACACACTCCCACGGAGTTCTTTCATGGCCTGATGCAATTCATTCTGCAAACCCTACCCACAGTGCTTCTTTCCTTTCCTTTTGTCTGCCCACCTATTTAGCCTGGCTCCTGCTGTAAATAATTGATTGCAGCATGACACGACAGACACGCTGAAGAGAGGGCAGGAAGGGCAGCTTGTAGCACAGGTATGTAAACCAGAGCAAGTTTCTGAGACCGTATCACAAAATTTCAGAGGGTTTTTTTTTGCTATTTCACAGTCAAATATGTCTTTAAAAAATTCTCCTCCCACTCCTATTTGGCGTAGTACAACAACAAGAGTCAGGGAGGTGTCAAAATCAATTAAAACACGCCTGCTACGCGTTACTTGGTTAGATGGAGGTACGAGTCTTCCATAAAGGAATGCTCTTCCTTGAAGAATGCTTTTCTTCCCATCATGGCTTTCACATTTAAAGAACTCTGTTTCAGAGACTTCGTTTATTTTAGTCCCGAGCCCAGTTATCAAGCCCACATATTTGCCTGCCTATCTCCACATGTATACCTCCACGTTCATACACTGCATTTCCCCTGTTTAAAGTCCTCATCTACCTTACAACTCACCTTGTATAAAGTACACCCTTCTCTAAGCTACAGCACATGCAAAACGTTGCTACCCACCACCTGCAGAGCTTCACCTGCCCTCAGAATCCAGTTAAGAATTCAGCAGCCTTGAGGAATCTGACATCCTGTTCAGCCTGACATTTGTCTTTATGCACAATAAACTGGGTACTTTGAGAATTGGTAAGGTCAAAGTCTCTTCAAATGCATTCAAGATTTCTGCATCTCCTAGTGCTATTTTGGTTCTCTAATGAAGATGTAATTTCTCTTTGCAGACAAGGAAAAATCTATTCAACCTAAAGCAACATGTTAAAAATTTTGAACCATAAAGTTTTTATTTGGAAGCGCTGCTTCTAGCCACTTCCTCCAAAACAGGGTAAACTGGATCTTGGAACAGCACATGTTTCAATTTGCAGCCGGTTTGGCCAATAGTTCCCCCAGCAAAACCTATGCTGGTATCCAGCTTCAGAGTATATCCCTGGTTGCCAGAGAGGCTCCCTGACCATTTCAGTGTGGTGGCAGCTCTGTGGAACATCCCAGACTGTTACTCCAACACCAGTAAGGACGGTGAACGTTGGACAGTGAACTTTGGATTGCTCCAACGGGCAGCACAGGGATACACCACAGATAGCCACTGGTGGACTTTATAGCTAATGAAGTGATAGGTGAGCTAAGAACTGTATCGTTATCACAAGGTCCATGTGATTCCTCTAAAGAAGACACACAGGTTAACAAGGTTCAATTTTAAACCAGCAGCTTTCCTTTCTTCAAGTATTCAAAAAGCCCTTCAAAGCAATCACCAAATATGCATCTCTGGGCTCCATAGAGCTACTGGAAATAAACCCCAGTTCTGTCTGAAGGTTAGATACTCATGGACAACACTTGTTAATCTGTGGGCAAGAATAAGGACTAATCTCTCCCTTCATGTGAGTCAGGGCAAAGGGGGACAGGCTACAAAACTATTAACAACTGCATTATTCTATCGCTTTGCCTACTTTTTCCACTCCAAACTGAAGTGAAACCTTCACTGGCTGTTTCAGATTTTCTCTCTGAATGCTCACACGTGTTTGTTCAGTGTTGCATCTTTCACGAGAGAATGAAAAAGCTGAAAGTTAGACTAAGCCATTTGGAGATGTAGCTTGAAAGCAGAAGGTTTCTGGTAATGTGTATCACCAGGAATTCAAGGTGACATAACTTTAACTTTACTGTTCCAGATTTACATGAAAGGGAATTACATGGGTCAATTTTAAGTTACAACTTGCATGGAAAGTATGTGTTCTTAGGAGACCAATCCACATGCTAAATGGGAACTCTACAGATGTGAAGCCTACATGCTAAGATGGGAACTGCCCAGAAACAGGGGTCTGAACTTGACTCCCCAGGCACAAGGCCAGAGAGTCACACTCTCACTTTTGCTTACTTGCTTTTTAACTCTGAGAAAAGAAAAAAAGTGCAAGAATCAATGACCCAATTTCAACTAAAGGGGCAGACAACTAGCACTGGTAAGAGAGCCTGAAGGCCAGCAGCAAGGAGCTTTCTGGAAGATAGCTGCATTCCTCAGAAGTACCTAGATCCCACATCATGGCTGAGTGAGAGATGCTCTGACCAGCAGTTCATTGCCTAATAAGACAAGCACTGCTGGCCAGGTTTTCTCATTCAATGAGGGCAATGCTGTTGTGTACTGGACTTTACATCTACACGTCACTAACAATGATGTCACTATCACATTTCACTTATCTTGCTTTGAGCACACCTGCTTGATCCAGCCCCTCAAATGTCAGGCGACTCAATGATCTCAGAGGCTTTTTCCAGCCTAATCAATTCTGTGACCGGAACATGACTGGTTTAAATAGGAACTAGGAATTTACACAGACCTCTTATGAAACACACAGTTGTTCAAGTTTCAAGGAATATACTGAGGTTGTAAAAAAGGGAAAAAGAAATTTAAAAAACAAGAAAGGAACAGCTGACAGACAGACAGAGGGGAAGCACAGGAGACAGTGCTGATCTTCCTGCACAAAACCACTTTACTGCTCTCCATGAGCATGGCCTGGAGGCTCAGAACAACCTTTACCTTGGTAGCAAAGGCACTGCTCTCTTTAACCAGAAGTATGGAAACAATCTCTCACCAATAGGCATGTATACACATTTCAGTTTTACTGCTTCTGGCTGGAACTCCACTTCTTCATCCAGAAATGCTATTTCACCAAAAAGCTGAATACCAGGGTGAGAGACACTTCCACTACATAGACAACCAAAGAGCTGACAAACATCAGAACCACTGTGAAGACCTTTCACACTCTACTGAAAACACTTATTTCCCCCAGTCTTATCCTCTGTACTTATCTGTAACCCCTCAGCCTGTTGTGCTCTTCAGATAAGGCCATCCTTAACAGTATTCTCCTAATACAACATATGGAGAGCCCCTCCTGCAACATTTCACTCTAACCATACCCTTGGAAAAGACGTACAGAAAAGCACCATTGCCATGTGGTCAACAGTGAAATTTATGGCACTCAATTCCAGAGAAAGTCTAACAGCATCAGACTATTTTTATACAAAATATCGGGAAAAATGATGGCTGTTTATAACCAGGAAATAAAGGCAGTTTTCCCTTCATGGAAAATGATGGAATATTTTTTGTGGAAGGAACTACTGCTATCTAATCTATTCTTCTTGGCAAACCTGGAAAATCAGACATCTTCATGACATCGTGAAAGACAAGTGGAATGAGAAATGAGTTGACAGTGACAACATAGTGCAGTGAAGGGAAAGTCAGGAAATTGATTCTTTTAAGATCATGAAACATTAAGAGCCAAGAAGTGACGTGAACAGTTGCACACTCAGGGTTACACACCATCTTGCTTTGTCATGCTCAAAGATGTGTATTTTTCATAAACGCACAAAGTATTTACTACGTTAATCAAAACCTGTTTACAGGATTACCTTGGCAGGCAAATTTAACTGATAGATATTAAGATATGCTGATGTAAAGTGATGTAAACTAACTCTTACAATGCTCTTCTACTGACAAAGATACAACCAGAAATCTTGATGCAAACAAACACACAAGTTCAATGTTACAATAAATTGAAAGTAAAAAGCTGTCTCTCATTGTAAGACATAAAAAAAACACAGCTGTCCACAGAAGGACAACAGCACACACAGAAGGCATTAATGACCAGACCCTAAGTCATGAGATGTGATTACAGATGGGAAACCAGTGGAGGTTCTCTGAAAGTCTGGTTATGTGGTATTTTTAATAGTGAACCCCTAATTGTTTACTTTAATTCTTTTGGAGTTTGTGGATGATAAAGGGAAAGGCAATTAATTAGATTTAATAATCAGTCAAAGCATTCTAGGTCACTTACTCACCTGGGCACAAGCAGAGGTGGAATTTAATACACCTAAGTGAGGTCTTGAAACAGATGGTGTGTTTGCAGGACAGAGCACCATTTTGGAAAAAGAATTTGGTAAGTAAAGTTTTAAATTAAGAGTTCAATGTAAGCAAAGTGGTTTTTGGAGGCAGACTGTCACACGTGCAGTGTAGCCTTTTACTCTTAGCTAAAATACATTAAGAGATACCAATGACTAACAGGATACCGATGAGACAATCTGTGGAAGGCTTAAAGAAGACAACATGAGAAAAACAAAAGAAAAATTGGGAAACATTCAGATTAAATGTTCGAGAAAATGAAGTTTTCAGCCATGGCTGTCTGAAAGGATGGCTTCAACACTCTGGCACTATTTTAAAATACTTTAACTGTATGTATGTAAAGGGCTCTTCAAGGAAATGGACCACTGTGTAACAGGATTCACTGGACAGAAACTTAAAATCAGGAGAACTTTGAATAAAATCAGAAGTTTGGTGGAAACTCTAATGGAATCTCAAGTGTTGGACAAAAATCTGGACTAGATGACAATTTTGTGCATTTTAAACTTTCTGCTATAAGTAGAAAAAAAAAGGAACCCCTTGGCATCCAAACTACACTGAAGGAGAAAAACCAGACCTTTCTATGAAGATGTGAGAAGCCACCTGAGGCAGCCACGTTATTCAACATTACCCCAGCCCTCCAGACTTGCTGAAGACTGACAGTGAACCCTCAGCCACTGCTTTCCACTGCCTTCAAAGCTGAATGAAGCACTCTCTCTTCACATCAGCACCTCAACAAACAACTAAAGGCTCACAGTCAGAGCCTGAAATATCAGCAGAGCCAATGTCCTCAGCTCTTTCTTCTGTTTTTCTGGCCACGCTTTGTTGGTATGCTTTGCACTTCCCTTGCCACACTCCAGCTATAACACAAAATTTCCATGAGAACTGCTGTGGACATCTGGCTACTCTGGCTGAAGCATTTCTGAAGAGATCTCAACCAGTAGGAGACTTTTCCACCTGAACTCTTCTCAGGTTTTTAAGGCCTGAAAACTACTTACGACAGTATTTTTCTTTTCAGACACAAAACGGTTGCAATAGAAAATTCCCTGATATGTATCCAAAAAGGGAAACCACATCAGCACGATTCAAAAATCATCATGTTTGGCAGAGAAGACAGAGCTGATGATGCACTGGTTGAGCTTTACATGCAACATCCCAAGTTACAGATCTGACAGACGAAAACGATGTCACCTCTGTTAGAAACAGGCAATCTTTCACTACAGAGACAAAAAGATTTAAAAAAGTCTTTGCCCCTCTCCAAGAAAAGCTAGAAGCATTGCTTTTAAGGAAATCAACTGCTACCAATTATCAAAAAGCAGATTGATGTCCTAGAACATTAAGTTTTAGCTTCCTCACAATTACAGGCCTCCAAAGGTTGACAGTGTGAACTACTGATGGTTTCTGGAGAGGAGAGCCCAACATTTCACTGAAGTTTGATACACAAAAGGGAGAAAGTGAATGTTTACATCATGGTTCAGTATTATTTCAAGAGCACTCTGTCAGCTTACTGGTGTTTTAAGTTTCCTGCAGCATGCTTGTTACTTGCATTTTATGCCAGCACACAGGTCTCAGTTTAAAAACCCTTAAATAAGAGAGACAAAAGAACCAGCCTTGGTGCCATGAAGGTTGCAGCTCACCAGGCTGCATTTTCTCAGCTTTACTGGTTAATAAACAACATAAAGCATGGCAAGGTACTTCAGATTCCACTGTGGACTTTTACAGTACCCAGCCAAAAAAGCATTTCAATTCAATTACAGCAGCTGCATTTTCTGCAAGTGGTATCACAAACTCTGAGCATAAAGTAGTTACAAAATTCTAGCCCAGTTCAACCACAGAACTGCTTGTCCCTTCCCTGCCAAGAACCAAAAGCTTGTAACATGCCAGCTTTGTATTTTTCTTTTTGTAACCTCAATTATTAAATAATAATAAATGATTACTTAACTTGAACTATTTCCTGGGGGAGTGGGAAGTATCCTCTCTCCCCTCCACCCCTCTCACAAGGAAGACTGCCATGCCTACTATGAAAACTCCAGCATAGTTTGATTAGAGCAAGTTTTCCAAACCACCATTGTTTAAAGAAGAAAATTATCAGCAGTCATAAACCTCATTTCCTTTGGCATCACTCATGAACACAGTGCTCACCAGTAAGTTTACCCACCTCATTATTAAGAATGTTGTTTATCATAAGAAAATATGCTGCAGTTTCACAGTGTACAAGGCGAATACAAAACCAGAACATTTCTTTGAAGCTTGATTTTCTGAAGCTCTGAAATACACATTTCCTCTCCAAAGAGGAGTACTGTCTGTCTGTTTATGAGATTGGCTTGATTTCTGCACTCTTTCCAACAGCAGCACCATACTAGTTCCTTAGCTCTCTTTGCCTATCTCTCTCCTGACTAAAAGCCACACTCAATATGGCATTTACACCTAAATAAATAACCAGCTGGTTGGTTTCCTCTCCTGAGCCGTCAGCGCTACAACGAAGACAGCACTGCTCAGCTGCACTTGGGAAACCTACTAAAAGAGACAGAAGGGAGGAAAAAAAATAGAATTAACCATGGCACACCCAAATCAAGGCTTCTGGAGAAATGACGGCTGCCTGAGGAGAACCCAGACCCGCTGAGCATCACCGGTGTAACACCGCCGCCGGGTCCCAGGCCGGGACTGCCCCCATCCCCCCGCCGTCTCACCGGGCCCGTAGAACTTGCTGCCTTTGGTCACGTCGAAGACTTTGCCGTTGACAGCCAGGAGGATGCGAGGGTTGCGAGCGCCGTCGAACTCGCGCAGCTGCTCCAGGGAGAAATCCCGGCGCTTCATGCGCGGCAGCGCGGCGGCCTCGCCCTGCCGGGCCGCGCCCCCCGGCCCGTTCCGCGTTCCCCACCGCAGGTACAGCCGGTAGGCCGCCAGCAGC
>VWYP01009721.1:193876-243105 GCA_013400435.1 Pycnonotus jocosus | reverse complement strand
CTGAGGGCGCCGCGTTAGACCCGCGGGGCTGGAGGTGGGGGCAGTGAGCGCAGGAGGCGCCCGTCCCCGCCACCGGGGAGGGGGTCGAAGGCCGGCGGCGTTTGGGCACCGCGGTGCGGCCACGTCGTGCAGCGCCCGCCCGGCGGCTGCTGAGCGAGCGACACGTCTGCCTGCACAGGGCTCTGAGGCGGCGGCGCTGCCCGCCCGGGTGACACAGGGCCGGTCCGTGAGGAGGAGGCGGCTCAGGGGGCTGCTCGGTGCACTACGCTGCTTAGGGCGAACGTACTCGTCCATTTTGGTCTGTCAGCAAACGGGGTGCTTGCTAACAGAGAGCTGATGCACTGGGATCACCTCCCGTGCTGTGAAATGGCTGTATCAGTGGCAGCACGTAGGTGGCTCTCGGATACCTCGTTACGTACTACCCGTGCTCCTCGGGAGTGAGTTTGCTCAGTTACGTGAGGAGAAAGACTTCTTAAGGGGTTTATTATTTCCAAGGGGAGAGATGGTGCGTGTAGGTCGTCTCGGTAGGAGGACACCTGCAGAGAAGGCAAAGACCCGGGAGCAGAATTAAGCCCTTCTGCAGCTCTCACTTGGAGAACGTGTTCCCGAGCAGCACAGACCATCTCATCGGGTGATACAGAAGAACCACTCCATGGATGTGTAACAGGGCTCAGGGAATGTAAGCCTGGCTCAGCAACTCTCCCTGCGGCTGGAATGTAGTACAGGGAGTACTTCAGACTTGAGAAACGCTGTTACTCCATGTAACTCCGTGGTGCTGAAGCATCCTTGCTTAATACCAGTTTTAGGAGTAATTCACAATCACGTAACTCGCTTGGAAAACTCAGATGTTTTCACAAAGCTGGGAAGACAGTGCGAGGGACTAAACCCAGTGGGAAATAACATTAAGGGTACTCGGCATTTTCATGAAGCCCCGAGTTTTCAACACCCTATGTAATGATAAGGTGTTTAATCTTCTGCCCTCTGAGCCGGTTCGGTAATGACTACCTCTGTGAGGAAACAGGATAAAGTTCTTGCTAGTTAAAAACCTGCAATTAAAATACTTATCACTATTCTCCTTAACCCAGCAGGCTCTATTTAATATATGTGTAAGTAAACACTATTAAGAAAGTCCTTTTATCTGAGCAAGTCACAGCTTGATTGTGGTTAACAACAGTTTTTATTACAGAATTATAACATGTTTGAATTGTCTGGGCACAGCTATGGTGCAGATCAGAAAAAGACAGTCGCAGTCTTATCTCTGCGAGAGATAAGTTTAATACAGATTTTCCCACATCATCTTAAAGTGTTCCCTTAACTTCCTTTGTATTTCAAAGATGGGTTCAGAAAACAAAAACAAGTGGAAAGAGATGTATGAAGTACTTTTACCCATCTAGAAAGATCTTGCCTCTAAACCCATCCAGAGTGGTTAAATCATTCTACTTGTTTCTTTGAAACCTGTGGTTTCCCACTGCATGAATGTGGTGGAGTGGTAAATCCTGGCAGGAATACTTCAAGAAATCTGTGTGGCAACTCCAACCGTTCCTTTTAATCTTCATTTCTTCTGTTCTGGATGGTTTCTTAAGATATTATATTGCTGTCTGGGCTTGGCTGGGATGCCTTGGCTGAGTTCTGCGAGCCATGGTAGCTATTTTTGATCCCCAGATAAGAGCTGGAAACCAAGAGAAGTTTCAGGAACCTGCCCTAAGGACATGAAATAATTTAAAAGACCACATTTAAAGGAATTGTACTTGAAAGAATTTAAACATTAGAAAACAGACAAATACTAAATAAATCTGGATGAGACCGTTGCCAAACCTGTCAAATTTTGTTACAGTGCTGATAGCCTGCCCTGCCAAAGAAATACCAGAAAACGCAGTTTCTCCACTGTGGCTTTTTCTAGCATTTCTTCCTTGCCTGACTGGTTTGCCGAGACAAAAAGTCTGTCCCTGTACAGTGTAAGAGTTACACAACTGATAAATGGTCTCCAAAAGTCTCTCAGCATTACTGTGCTGCTTCTCCTGTTCTTTACCTGTGCTTGTCAGTGGTTATTTAGGTGTGCACAAATCTTATTTTGATCTAAGTGACAGCCAGCCATCATAGATCCTGATCCATGATTGGGAAGCCCAGGGATAGCTAATGTATGTGACTGCAGTGTCAGGGGAGTAATTGCAGCAATATGATGAAAGGAGTGAAAGGAAGGCTGGGCACTGTGGGTTACCTGTGGGGGAAAAAACCCTCAGAACGTTTCAGATTCTGAAATGCATGCACAGCTGGTTCATTCACCTGGATTTGATCCGAACAGCAAACAAAATAGTATGACAGTTTCTGATAAAGTGCTTAGTAAGCCCAGGAAAAATGTATGAAAGAAGTTTCTAATTACAGATGTTACAGCTTCAGTTGCTCTTGAGTAATTATTTAATTTTGTAGGGTTTTTTTCCCCTGAGACAATTTGGAGAACACCTAGAAAGTGAATAACTCATCACTGTATTCACAAGCAGTCTCACCTTGTTCTGCTTCCTCATCTTCTGGATAACTTACCCATTAAGAGTCAAGGAATGCCTTCACTCAGAGTGATGCTGATCACTTTTTCTTTTCAAACATTGCTTATTACAGCCTCTGGAAAGAACACAATTTAGGGAAAAGCACAAGGAGGGCTTTAGGAGCAGAAATTGAATTCTGACACCAACCACTCTCATGGCTGAGGCCTCTTTTCCATTGATTTTGAAGCTGAAGGGACATCTCTTACTTTGCAAGGACAGGCTACATTCAGGATAGGTTAGGAGGTGGAGTGTGTGTGGAGGAATGTAGGTATTTCTGAGTAAATTTGGAGTCACAGAACAATCAATCAGCTCCATTGATCTGGGGTATTTTTAAACCTGGCTAATGTAGGGGGTGCACTGACAATTTTGTTTTAAGCTGATACAGCTTGGAAGCACTGATGAGGTCAGTGCAATGCTTGATGTCTTATTTCAAAATAGTACCTGCCTGAATTCCTTTGCACATGTTTATTTCACATTTATCTAAAGTTCTACATGTAAACCTATGAAAAATCATTTAATATCCCATCTTATAATAAAGAACTGCTGAATTATTCAGGAATTTCATTAAATTTTTTGAAAATGCAGTATGAACAGTTACTTAAAATTTTAATTGGCCCACTGTGCAGGTTTGGGCTAGGAGAGAGTTAATATTCTTCAGACTTACTGGTCTGGGGCTCATTTTCTCATTGGTAAAAAGTCAACTGTTATTTCTTCGTCTTTATAAACTGTATTTTTCATTTTAACTCTCTCATGGGATTATCCTGGTAAAATGCCGTGATATTTATATGTGCATAGTGTTTTGTAGGATCAAAGTGAAGGAGCCCGTGTCTCAAGCCAACATCAAGGTTTTTTCAGCCCTGTCTGTTACAGTGTTGGTTTTTCCTGGAGAGATTGGCTTCTGTAAAGGGCAAAAGCCGTTTGAGCAGCTTACACGGAGTTTTATGGCCTCTCTTCCATCCCAAAGTCCCCCTCGATAAGGGAGAATGGTAAATACACAGCCAAGTGTAAATGTGTCACGGCAGTGACCTGTAAATTTTAAATAGGCACCGTTCATACAATTAGATGCCTCTTCTGTTGTGTGGTGTCATAATCGAGAACTGCATCATTCACACATAATGGCAAACAAATTGAGATAAAGTTGTCATGATAATTAGACCTCTTCATTGGACAAAGCACGTCAGGGTTCAAAGTCACCAAAAGTCAGTCTGTCCTTGTGAGTCTTTTTTTTTTTTCTCCTTTTTGGGAGGGGTGTGTGTGAAAACCACACACGTGCAACTCCTGTTCTTTGGCAAGCAGTCATAGCAAGGAGTAAATTTCTGAAGTCCTCTGTGGCAAAGTCCATGTTTATTTCAGAGTCTGCCCTTTGTATTTTCCTATTTTTGATGAGGAAAGGGGAGGAAGTTGAGGAATACAGTCAGATTGTGTTTCATTCACATCAACATCTCATCTGTAGCCTTTGCCACTTTCTAATAAGTATTACCTACAAAATTATTGCACGGTCAGAATTTTGATTGGTTTGATTGATAAGGTGAATTTTGCTGGGTAGTTTCTGTTATTAAGACTCACATTCACTGGTACATGGTACTGTCACCACCTTTTCACTGGCTGAAGATGTTCCTGTACTGGAACACCACACCTTTTCATTTCTTAGACAGTATAGCCTTTATGTTACAGTTTGTAAACTGGGGTCTTTATCAGACAAAAGCCTGACAACCTTTTTTTGTTTTGGAATCTCAGATCAACAAATCCTCTTTCTCCAATTTTGCAGATACTCAAAGGATGGAAGGGCCAGTAAGGAGACTGAGCAAAGGCACTGCTACAGGTAGCAAGGAATTGTATCTCATTCCCAGTGACATTGCTATGGAGATGTACAAGAGGAACACCAAATAGCAAACTTGCAGCAGGTACAACAAGAACAAAGGATAAGAAACTCTGACAACAGCATGAGGAAAAATGAGGGAAAAAAGGCACTTGCTAGAAGGGCAACAAACACTTTGCAGCATCTAAAGTTTATGTGCAGATACAAATTCCGTAAAGACTAATTACAAGGTCCCTGAGCAATAATTTGTATAGTGTAGCACATAAAAGTTATGACAGTGCATTTATAGATTTTATTTTCACACATTTCACTTCAGCTTTGGTCTGCCAAACTCTACTAGGTAGTTAAAACCACGGTTTTGTGAGCTGACAGAAGGTTTGATGGCCTTGGTCTTAAGCATTTCCTTTTATATGTTTTTATTATTAATGAAGTTTGTTTAGACATTTTTGTTCACTTTTAATCATAAGGAAAAAGCCATCATGCCATTTTCAGAGTTTTTGAAGGTGAGTAAAGCAGCCAACCTGTAAGATCAGCTGTAACAGCATCCTGTGCTCCCAGAAAAGCACACGCCAAGATTTATGTTTAATTTGACATGTCGTCTAAAAAAGCAATCAACCCTGTGGAAACCTTACAATGATTCTGGCACTATAAAGCTGAAATTTATGGCCACCTAACCTAAAGCTTGTTAAAGAATAAGCACTGCAAGCCTCTATAAAGCCTCGTAACATACAGGCATGCTGGTTCCAAACCATTTTTCTAGCACCAAACCACCCTATCTATCAGCAATAAACTGCTCCCTGAAATGGCCTCATCTGAATACACGTGGTGTTTCTAATTTTAGTCTTCCTGATTTCTTTTCAAAGGCATGGATGCTTCCCAAAAGTGTGAGTCAGCTCAAGCCAACTCCTAGCAAAAGGTTTACAAGATCCAAACCTTGTCAGAGTCCTCACTTTCAGTTTCTCAAGTGAAGGTGCAAAATGAAGTAGGCTACAAACGAGTGTAAACTGTTGATAGCATAAAAGGAAGTGTCCCGCCTGCCAAACCCGTGGCTGAGAACAATAGCTGATTTTTCTCTGCAGGTCCCACATTGTCTGGGACTTGCTTCTAAAATAATGTCAGGAGAAGGTAGATGAGGTTGACCTAAGTATGTTAACAACTGCTAATCCACTGCAAGCAATGCCACTGATTCTGAACAAGGTTCCAGTTTGTCGTTTCAGTGTTTGACATTGGAAAATACTGGTCTTGACATAGGTGTGACCAAATTCCTCAAGATATTCAGAACTGGACTTATATTTCCTCTGGTGTTAAAACTTCTGGGAAGAAAAATTCCAACTTTTTCTGGGTAGGCAGTACTCCCTATGGTAGTTGATGTAGACAAACCTTATTTGAGAAGAGACAACCATATCCTTTTGAGAGTAATCTAGATCCTGTGATGAGAGGAGTGCAAATATAGTGCATATAATAAATACATTAAGTATTTAAAGATTTGAAGGACAACTGGAAAGAAGAAGAACATATATTTTGTGTTTTGTTTTCTTGACTGTACACCTTATTCTGAGAATATCCAAGGCTAGATTCAGAGTTTTTAATTCACAAGTGAGGTACGCTAGAGATCTTGTAAATCATTGGTTATTAAAACCCTTTTGCAAGTAAGTAAATAATACTAAGAAATTAACATAGGAGCCCTTGTCCTGTGTTCTGCGCTCACCTAACAGGCAACTGAATAAAACACAAGACACTGCAAAATCAGGCTTAGTGTGTGTACATCGATCTGTTATCTCTGTACCCCTATGTCTTACTTTTGATTTTGAGTAATGACTAGGTCTAGGCTGAAACATGAATGAGAAATCCATGTTCCAAAGAAGCAACACAATACTATAATTTAGCAATAAGATTGTTGGAATTGGAAGCTGGCTGGACATTAGACAGAAACAGCCTGGAGAGAGTCAGAGAGGTTGTCTTTTACACAGGTAAGGATTTGGGAACTTTGCTGTTAAAACCTGTGTTTAATGCAGGCTTGCAGAAGTAATCTCAGACCCTAAAGTCTTCCTCCAATGATAACAGCAACCAGGCACTTGTAGCAATTTGTGCTGGAAAGGAATTCAGCTATGCAGAGGTGCATAGGAGAGCTCAGACAGCATAAAGCCTATGCAGGATTATGAGCTGTTGGAAGTCAGAGTAACCTGTTTCCTTGATTCCAGTGCTGTTAAGAGGTGAAAAGTAGCCCACAAGTACACATGAGTTTGTCTCGAGTGTGCCAGTCCAACATCTTTATTGCAGAGAGATGTTAAAGCCTGCTTTGCCTTGTGTGAGGTAATTTCTGTACAGACCATGATGGTACAAAATCATGTACACCAGAGTTGTGAAAGGGACATTAGTACTCTGTGGAGATCATGTTTTTCCCTACTTGAAGAACCATTACGCTACAGTCTACAGTAGACTCATGCCAAACCAGGCAGGGAGATTGGAAATATCTTTTCAAATATCTGTATTCTTTATTTATGCCCATATTAAAGTAATTAAAACTCAATTAATATGTAGAAGAAAATGAAGCAATGTAAGGCTGTGGTTCTGCAGTAAGTCATAAAATTTGTGAATGTGGGATTTCCTGGCAGTTGAAGTTTGATCTGTATTGGTGTGAGCACAGGACTGCGTTTTTACCAAATGAGCCAGAGCATATGTTACATTGTTTATTCAGGTTTTATGCCAGCTTTCTGTCAATTGAGCTGGATAAATTATGCCTGATCCAGCACAAAGTTAGAGTGGTACAAACAGACAGTATCTCATCTGATAGGACCTCTCCTGGGACAAAATTATTTTTTCAAGCTATTTACAATCACATGGAATGATAGCCTACCACCCTAATATGCTATAAACTCTGCATAGACCTTAGAAAAATCTGTTGCAAGTCAAACCATGTCTGTACCTGATTAGCTATAAGTAGACTGACAATTTTTTCCTCAGAGGGAAAGAAGGGGAAAGTCACAAATTCACATTATATTTTACACCGTGGGCAAGTACAGGAATGTTCCAAGATATGATTTGTATAGAAACCTTGAGTGTACTCATGTAAATGTAAATAATGAGGTGGGGAAAAAATGAGTCACAGTGATAGTTAGAAACATAATTCTTGAAATTATTTGGTTAGGTTTGGGCCCATATTGTGAAAGAAAAAGGATTTGGTTTTGTGTATCCCACCACGTTTCATCTTTTAAATACATAGCTTCTGTGTCATATTATGAATCCTTGGCATTTCATTCTGAAGCTGAATTGTCATGACAATAGTTGTAGGAAGTAAAGACAGCAAACCAGAACATTACAGTGTGAACCCAATGCTTTTTGAGATCTCCTAAGCTGGAGGGCCGAATCCATCAGTAAATGTATGCAGCTTTTACCAGTTTTGATATAAAATTGGCTGAGGTCCTGTAAGACTTTTGTTGAGGTTTTGTTAATTTTCATTTAAATTTCATTAGAATTTGTTAACTTATTTTTGTCCCTGCACCAGTGTCAGTCTTTGGCCATGGATGGTGACTGACTGCAATGCAACCTTCAATGACAGCACTGCTTAGCATTGTTCAGGCCACCTTGGCTACCTGTTAATGCCTGCACCTGTACTGGAGCCTTAACTGGGCTGGAACAGCAGGTTTTTGGTTGCTTGCTAAACCAGCCTATGGAACTGATTTAACTGAGGAATAGCAGGGGTTATGACAGTTGACACTGCCACTGATTTTTTTTTTCCCCTCCAAACTACACAGTCTATGGAAACAGATGGATGTGGGAACTTAGAGCAGACCTGGCAAAAAGGGTATGATGGCAGTGTGGAATAAACTGAAAGGAGTATTATCCCTGAAAAACCTGAGGTAAGAGCATACCTGCACCACCATCCCAGTAGGAAAATATTACCTGCAGAAGATGCACTCATATGGATACAAGAACACTTGAAAAGTACAGCATGCACTGGGGGCTCTACATCAGATTTGGTCTGGTATGACCACATCTATACCAATGGTGCTGGTATAACAGTGTTAAGAAAAACATCCTCCTAACTGAGAGAATGATGCTGATAAAACTTTCACAGGTGCAAGATCCCTGAAAATTGGAATTGGTGATCAGGGGGTAACATACCCATCTAATGCAAACATTGCACACCCCAATTAAACAAGAATTCCTCTTATGCAGGTCTGAGTTTGCAGAGCTGTTATTCTACTAAGCTAGCACTGTGGGAGAATGCAGAAGTTACCTTCTAGAAGTTTAAGAGCCATTTTACCTCCTTGCATACATTTTGGTGAACTTTCCAAAATCAGTCTTGGGGCAACTAAAGCATCTTTAGCATTCTTCCATTACTACTACTTCTACCACTGTTACCTCTTCAAAGCTTGTGTTTGTTCTCCAAATGGGCCCAGACTGTACTGAGAGATTGGTATTTTTAGCCCAGTTTCCTGTGGAGGAATAACCTGGGCTCTTGGCAGCACACTGCTATTCAACTCCTACAAAGCACTCCCATCACTCACTCCAGACACAGGTTGGATTCCAGACTATTCCAATGTAATCTACACCAGCAGTGCTGTTTTAGCTGCAATCACTTCACATCATATGCAAGTACTAAAGATATATGAGAACCTAAAACATCCTTTGAGGCTGAATTTTGCAAAAAGCTCATCAACAGAAAACACTGCCAGGCAATAGTTGATGAAATATACCAAGTTAAGGTCTGATGATACATAGCAGTTTGCTGCATATGAGGATACTTAACCCAAAAAGTGATTTATATATTTGACTTCTACCTGCAAGAGAAACATCTGCTGTGCTGTTTGCGATGCCAGTGCACTTGGGGTGGAATGGATCCAGCTGCTGAGCAGCAGGCCTTACAGAGGCACTCTCTTAGACAGGCTGCTCTGCATGCTCAGTCTCAGGACTGACCACAGATCCTGAAGTAAAGAAACTGCTGAAGATTATTGAGTATGGCTGGCCCAGATACTCCAAGAGGATCCAAACTCCTTGGATGATAAGGCCTGTTAATTTAGGGTAAACGAGGTGGGAATCAGAATCACGAAGAAAAACCAAACCATGCATGTGATTTCTCCTGGTGCATTTTCTTGTAAGATAACGGCAAATTTGTGTAATGTCACACTCTAGGAGTCAGAATTTTTGTCTGCTTCTTCTGTGCCCATTCCATAAATGCTTTCCTGAACTCCTAAGTCTTCTTACTCTTTGCATAGAAAAGGCAAAAGTATTGGGATATTGCCTAGAATTCCCACAAAAAGTACAGGGAAGACTAGAATTCAAACTTTTTGAGGCCACTTGTGAACTGAGCTTGGTCACAGGCCCTTGTGCAACATCACATTAGAGCAAAAGATGTGAAGATATCCAGAAGGAAGACTTACATGTGCTGGGCCTTTGTCAGAATTCAAAATATGCAGGATATTTTAAAAAGACATTGACAGTTTACTCTTCCATTTTGGCCATAGACAATGTAGGAGAGAATACTTAGTGGGATGTGACTGAGGAGTATACCAAGGGATTTTTGGTATGCAGAGACTTGATTTCTCAGGAATGGAGGTAGCCCTGTGTTTCTCCACCTTCCTGTTTCCCTTCTTCCCAACATCTCTATTGCTGTCTAGTCTTCTGTCAAAGAAATACTCTGGCTGTAAGCTGCACTGTAGAAGAATTTATTTCTCTTACCATTGCAAGATACTGGTGTAAAAATGATGCTGTACAGGTAGTATTTATTTATTTTAATTCCTCCAGTTTGATGTCTTAACATGTCATTAGACATATACAGGTTTTGTATAGGTCCAATTAGCCTTTTTTAGATACAAATCTCTAAAAACCCTAAAGCTCTCACATTGCGCTAGTGAGGCAAAATGCACAGAAGCATTTTACATAGTTTATAATTATATGCAAGTATTATAATTGCTATGCTGTTAACTCCCAGTGTGCTTAGGTCTCATTGCACAGCAATGATAATGACACCTAATGTAGGCTTTGCCCACAGATGATAGAAAAGGAATTCTCCCAAAGGAAAAGTGCTTGGAAAGGTTCTAATGCAAGGCAAAACCACATTCTGATTTCCTGGGTAGGTCTCTTAAGGTCCTCTAACCTTACAGAAAATAATAATATTGTTCTTATAAATATTTATTTTACTTTTATTTTTTTTTTTTGTTTTGGAAGGATGAATTAAGGCCTTTTACCTATCCTTATCCTTCTCAGTGTTTTGTGAATTGCACTTTCTTCCCAAATGTCAAGGCTTCCCATAAGCTCTGTACTCTTATAAGAGATACTAAGAAAGAGTGAGAGCATTTCCTGTGCTGCAAAAAAAGCTGCTGTTTCCCTCACTGCTCTGATGCAGCTACCAGCAGTGTCAGAGCTATGGGCATTTCCTTAATTTCCAAAGCATTTGAAATAAGAGGTGGGAAAAGACATGTGATCTCCATTCTCAGGAAAAAGGCTCAAAAGCCTTTGCTGCTATTAAAACTGAAATTGAACAGACCTCTCCACCTTTCTGGTATTGCTTCTAAACACTGAGCTTCTCCAAACCACCTATGTTATCAAGTGCTTGCTTACAAGTGCTGCTGTCATAGTTTAGTGGGGAATTAAAGTTAAAAATAATGGGCTTTTTTGGTGACCTTAAGAGCTTGAGGAAATGGGTAAGTGATAAAAAGGATAGACCGAGGTTCTGCTGGTTTTGGCAGCTTTTTGGGGATTGTCCCTGAGCTAATACCTAGTTGAAATCCTTAGAGCCTCATCAGTCATGCACATGGCATTCCTTGGTGACAGAATTGCAGAATAATTTAATTTGAAGGGATCCTGGGGGTCACTTGGTCAATCTCAGACCAGAGCAGGGCCATTTGAGATCAGATTATTTGGGGCTTTTTCCTGCAGAGTTCTGAAGGGTGGAGAGTCAAGAGACACCTTTGGACAACCTGCTCCAGTGTTGGACTGTCTTTATTTTGATTTTTTTTCCCCACAGTAGCTGTTCTGTATGTCCTACAATCCATCTGTCCTACTATCCAATCGATGACCAACACCATTTTAGGAAGCAGTTTTATCTCTTCAGAATCTGCTGCACTTGTCTGTTCTTCAGGTCTTGGATTTTGATATTCACGGAGCACAACTGGCAGGAAATCTTGAGTCAGGACACCATAGACTTATCTTGGGAATCCTTCTGGATTTTAAAACCAGAGAAGATTTTGTGCAGTGCTTTGGACGAGGTCTTAGTATAACTCCCGCTGAGCAGCTGAGCTGGGGAGCACCTTTTGCTAAGGGTAGTCAGGAGGGTCAATGTTTGCACTTTGGTGGAACCCAAATTTGATATGTTTTATTTTTGTTTTCCATTAGGCTGGTGATTTGCAGTCAGGTGCTAAGAACACTGCTGTTTCTCCAATCCCTGCTCTGCTCCCAGAAAGGCAAATTCCCTCACAAACACAGGTAAAGGATTACTGCTGCCTCAACTTCTTGCAGTACTTCAAATTGTGGACCACAGCCCTGTAACCAGCCAGTGCACATGCAGGAAAGCAATGCCAAGATGGACAACAGTGAATGTATTGTTCCATGCACACTTTTGCCAGCAGCAGCCCATTCCCAGGCATTGCCAGGACCCAGGTCAACTGCCAGCCACTTGTTCCTGAAACCCTTTCAGCTGTGCCAACACAGCTGTATGTATTTATGTTTGGAAACTGAATCATGAGACTCATTCAGGTTAAACTGACTAAATGCTTTTTTTTTTTTCCTTAGAATTTTTCTCTAATACCTGTTAAATTCCCTGGGCCTGATTCACAGGGTGTCCTTACAGATAGTTGTGTTGATAAAAGTCATGTGGCCCTTGAGTAAACAAGTCAGGCAGCAAGGAAGGGAAATTTGTTGGAAGTACCTTAAGTCAATCCTGGTGCCAAAGGCAATGTCTCTCCAAACTTACAGCCTTGTGATGCTGCTGCTGACAGCTGAGCTGAGCTATTGCTGTTGTGTCCATCTTACAGTCAGCCTCTGTAATGCTGCCACATCCATGCACTCATAGCAATTTGCTCATCAACAGTGGTAAGCAAAAGGTTAAATTTAAAGAATGTAGTGGAAAGGGATGCCTCATAAATTTGTGAAGTTTTTTTAAAAGGAATTCCTGGCTCTTTACAAGCACGGTGCTGCTGAATTTGCAGAGCAATGCTCTTCACAGTCGTGGAATAGAATCTGAATTAGCAGTGTATTTAAAACTGAGGTCCTCATTTAAATTTTTATGTTAATTTTAGTCTTCCACTGATGTCACACAAGTGTACAGCAGGAATAATTTCACTGAAATCACAGACATTGCTGTGTCCCTTGTGAAGTAATTTCTACCTGTGTAAAATGCATATGAAATGTTACTAAATCAAGTCAGCATCTTTTATTGTCTTGACACCCATATTGCAGTGATGTAAATTGTTGCAATATGAGGCATCAGTGAATAAAATGGCACTAGAATAAAAGTCTCGTGTCAGAATTTGATCCCGTATAAGTGTTTAGTACTGTTGTTTTAATGGAACATTGCAAAATTGAAAAATCATTAGTAGTGCTGCCAATGCTTTAGCATTTAAAAGGTCCTATTTGCTATTTCCCCGCAGTCCCTTTATGCCACTCCATTAGTTTAAAAAGGCTATAAAGAGAGCAGATTTAGCCACTTGGGAATATTTTCATTTCTGTGTTACTCTTGCCTTTGGCATAGTAGATATGTTAGGTTGTGGCTGAGGAGAAAGGGTCACGGCTGGCCCGCCCCCTTGTTCCAGCTATTCTTGGCTGCTGGAACAGCTCCTGGGGGCCCCAGGCTGCCAATTGTACTAAAATTGCTGGTAGCCTTAAGACTATTCAAGGAGTAATTAGCTACCAAATGTGGGTAATTGTGACAGAGTCTAGCTAATACTGCTTTTGCCTAACGGACTAATTAAAGGCTGCACATATGAGAAGAAGAGAAAAAGCACTCTTCTTTTAAGGAAAAGAATTATCAAAAAAGAAAATTTGATCTAGTATTAAAAAAAAAAAAAAAAAAAAAGAGTTCTGTTTCTTCTAGCAGGATCCTAGAAGTTTTTGATAATTAATCTTGGAAAATGAAGCACAACTAGAGTTCTCAGATTAAATGCTTCATTATGGCACCCTTTCATACTCTTCTTTGATTTCATTAAAAATGTATAATTTTTTGGAATAGCATTGTTCAATGCAAGAACATTTAAAAATTATTCTTGCCTATGAAAAATCAGGAGTCTAATTGTGCTATCAGATGTAGTTTGAATTTAAAGAAGCCCACCTGGAGATATGCCATTGTGGGTACCTACGATCTGTTTCTCCCTCTGTACAAAATGGGATGGGGAAGGGGAATAATCACCTGCAGGCCTGGCAAGAACTACAGCCCTCCACGCATCAGTAGAGCTGTGTTTGCTGTAATTTGTACCTGTGCTCCTCCCCTCTGCTGCTCCTGCAATCAGCTGTGAATAGTTCCATTCCAGCCCATTTATGTAGTGTGTCTCTTCAGTGGCACTTTGATACTTGCTAATGCAATCATAAAATCTCACACCTCGGCTAAATTTTCTGTGCCTTTAGCTGTGCTGCAGGCAATAGCAGGTTTCTGAACTGCAGGAGTCCCATCTATAGCTGATTATATTTACTCTTTCTCTACTCTGAAGTAGATCACAGTTAAAAGTGAACAAGCAGAATGAGATCCTTGCAAGAGCAGCAGATTGAAAAGCAAACAGTTCCCTTTCCTTGCTCCTGCCCAGTTAAACAGAATATTTTAGAAGACACTTCCTTGTGTCCTGAGATGCTGCTGTGTCACTCATTAATACCCTCTCAGCCAGAACTTCCCAGCCACCAGCAGCCACCTGGCCACCCTGAACATTCTATTTCTTTCTCTTTGACTTGTAATACATCTCTCAGATACAGCAAACAACTTGCAGTGTCCTGCCTTGTGAACTGACCCACATATGCAGACATTCTGCAAAGTTCAAATCAGACTGAATTCCAGACATTTTACAGGTAGGAATACAAGTGTTACTTTATTATGGCAGCTGCAACTCCTTTTTTATAGCCAGCTTCAAAAAGCAGCTGATACAACCTTGTCTCCCTGTTTAAATACCTTCCTACTCCATGTCCTGAAAGTGGATTAGAAATAACATCTTGCAACTGCTCTTCATGATCCAGAAAAAAAGCAAAGCTCTGTGACTTACTGCAGACTTTAACTAGAATGGGCAGTTTATGATTGTCTTGCTGGGGATCAGCAGAGTTTGTGGCTAATACTTCTCTTTCCTTCTGTAACCTCTATTGATTTGTACTTGGAGTTCATCTAAGTGAGATGTTCTGCCTTGGTGTGAGTTTCTGTGGATATGAGAGGACATGGCAGCTCTTTGAACTGAGGATTCAGGTGACTGAATGTCAACTCATGAAGAAGCTCTTTGGTAAAGAGCAGCAGTGATACTGGTTTAACAGGACAGTCCAATCTGAAAGAGTCTGCAGTTGGCTTTGGCTGCTTTTGAGGCTGAGGATGAAAGTTCTTGCATGATGTCTGTGGAAAGATGTTGGAAGGCCCATGACACAGGGTTTCAAGCAGTCTCCTTGTTTACAATCTTTATAACAGCAATTCTCTTTCCCTTGGTATTAACAATTGGAAGCATCTTGAAAGTGAAAGGCAATCATTACAGCCCAAAGGAAGGGAAAAAAAGTAGAAAATGCTCTGTAGCCTCATCACTCTTTTGTACATATCAGGGAAGAGGAACCCAAAAATAGGAACAGCGCTGTCTGTACCTTTTCAAGAAGTCTGACAGCTGATTGTTGCAAAATGTGGAATGTATAACATTTTCTCAAGAAAGAGTGTTCTTATGTGTTTGATCTTTGTATACTGTCAAGCCTAAACAGCAAGAAAGGAGATTTAATCTGTGAAGCAGGTAGCAGCTAACAAGATCTAAGTGATGTCCAGGTGTTAGAAGGACAAATTACCTGTTGTAGAATTGCCTTGTTAAGGTTTAGAGCTTGGACATGCTTCAATGATCTCAGGCTTAGGGAGAGGTTAACAAAGCTTAGGAAGAAGAATGTACCACTCATAGAGGACACAAAGAATGCAGATTTTAGGAGGTACGAGGATGTTTGGCAGAACCCCCCCAAATAAGGAAGAAACTAATAAAGCCAACTGAGCAACTGTGCTGTAATCAGCTCCAGCTGGGTCAAAGGTAATTCTGGCAGGGGTAGATCTGTGGCCACCAACTCATAGATCAGCAATCCAAGAAACACACCAACCCAAAAGAAGAGAAAGACTGAGCATGGAGACTAATTTGCATTAGAAGTGAGAGAATCTTTAACCAATAGGAGATAGAGTACTAATTAATAAGGGAACTATGTCTCCTATAACCAATGAACACTAATCCCCTTGTTTGCTAAAATGTGTAAATTGTAAAGAAATTTTGCTAGTTGGTGTGCTTCATTTGTGAAATGCCACTGAGCATCCAGGCTTGTGCAACTCTGAAATAAATAATGTCTCTTTTGAGTGTGTAATTATCAGTTTGTTGCACACTGGGTAACAAATCCAATTTGTGTGGACAACAATATAATTTTTACATTTTATAAATACCTGTCATTGTTCATCATTATTCACATAACTTTGCAGAAATGGAAGCTGGGGCTTCTGTACAAGTGCTGCCTTGCAGTAGGAACTGCAAAGTTGATAAAGTAAATGAATGTGAAGTAAATTAAGTTACTAATATAATATTTAATAAAGAAAATTAAATTAATAATAAAGATCCATGTTTCACCTGAATGTATGAAAAAATCCCAGATTTTTAAAATTTTAGAGGACAAATCTGTGGTTTGGGTTGTGGTTTTTGTTTTGATTTTAATTGACAGTAGTTAGCAGCTCACACATGAGAAATCTGTATCTCTTTTTGTCCCCTTGTTCATCTCTAGAGCTGTGTTTCCCATACCTACAGTTGGGCATCATGTCATGAGGATGAGTTCCTTCTTTGTTTCTTTTTACATTAAAGGTTTAGTGTCATGCTTTCCATCTTGCCCAATGAGCTTGGAATTCTGTTTTCAATTCAAGTAGCACAACTGCAGGTACTACCAGTGCCTGATCATTCCCTTTGCTCCAGCCCTCATCCAGGAGCAAATGTTAGCCCGATGACCAGAGCACACCTCAGAGAGGTTTGTTTTTAACTGCATTTGGCCAAGAAAATATTAGGCCAAATTTCCTGCCTCTGCCCAAGGCTTAATACCATTTTATAAATTGGAGCATTATCACCATGGGTGGATCCTTACAAGCAGAGATGGAGGACAGAACAGGACAGCTGCTCTCCATGACTGTGCAAATGGATTGCCTTCAGCTGCCTGTGAGACCACAGGTACAGGCTCTAGGTATTTTGAGGCAGAAGTGTTTCTCTATTTTTAGATTAAATAGCATTGCCACTCCAGTTTATCTAAGTAGTCTGGCTACAGAATGCTGCTATATTTAGAAGTCACTTAATGCAAGAACAGCATCTTACAAAGAAAGGTCACAGTACGCTTCTCTGTTCTTTTAGAACTGAGTTTTACAATTTATGCTAAACCACTTTATTCCTTTTTAATTACATACACTTGAATGTACGTTTTCCCTGTGTAATTGTGGCCTCCATTTCCATCAATATTTGTCTCAAATGCACCTATAAAGACCATTCCACTGATTTTCAGAGTCATCATTAGCTCTGAGCTCATCCAGAGGCTCTGAGTGGTGGAAAAGGAAATGCATCCTGGTATGTGAAATTAGAATACATGTTGATACATACCAATGCATATTGGTACCTGAAATTAGTGCCTTGCATTGTCCTGCCCACTCCTTTCCAAGGAATCCATTCCCTTATTAGGGTTGGGTTGGCTGGCTAATGAGGGTGGATTTACAGCATGCAATCTGCACATCAGCATACATTGTGAGACTTGCATTTCAAAGGGGAAATGCACTGTGTAACACACTTCCACATCTGATTTTCGTGAGTTTAAATAAAGAACCAATTCAGAAAAAGACATACCTCATTGTGAAGCAGTGAGGGTCAGAGTCAGGCATGGATAGCGGGGACATAGGGCAAGGGGTCGCTGAAGAACAGCAAAATAAGAGTGGGGTTACCCTGGATTGGGACCTGCTTCATTGTGCCTATGAACAGCTCTGGAAACACGTTAGATGGTGGGGAGACAAATCAGTTCTAACCAACTTCTGGCTTTGGAATTTGATTATGCATAAATAAAAGGAGCTGTTCTCCAGGGTAGAAGGTTTATAAATTTTTTCATCTGTTTTTCAGGAGTTGCAAATTATTATTTTTCCTTTCAGTTTTCTTCTTTTTCCTTCACATTTGCATGGTAATTTGCTTTCAATGAGAAAAGGCTATATGTGTGTGTAGTATCAGAAATTAAGGTGTGAACTGCATAGAAACATGTTACAGAACACACAGAAACATGTCCTGGTAGTCTTTGTACCTTTAAAAAGCTAATCTGAAATGTCAGGAGATAAGAAATACCTATCAGCATGAGTGTATGTAAGCACTTTGGATTTTCAAAAAATAATTTGGCATGAGGTTTAGGCATTTCAAACGTCGGGTTGGGCACTGTGAGCGCTATTATCTTGTTACTCCCTCAGAATGGCACGCACGAATGGCCAAAGAGAACTCAAAGCCAAATCTCTAAATTTTAAGAATATGCTACTAAATTTTTTTGTGTGTGTCAAAGAAAGTACACAATATTAATTAAGTGAGGGGAATTCATATTGAATGTCATATGTCGTCCACACTTGCAGTGTTCCAAGCTGTGCTTAGCCTGTGCTGTGGCTTAATATACACAGTAGCATTGCATGGAACAGGTGGGAATCCACAGGCCTCAGCACAGAAAAACCAGGCAGCCTTGGCAACTGTTCTCCTGATATTTGTCATTTGGCTGTAACAGGACAAATTTGCTATTCCACTTTCAGGTGTACAGTAACAGGAACTGATTGGTTACTAATTTGAACGATTTTAGTGGTGCATCCAACGCAAATAAAACAATTTACCAGACAATCTGTCAGTAAAAAGATTCCGAGCTTTGCATCAGCTTTGTCGTTTGTAAACCTAACAGCTAATTGCCTGACAGAACTCTACATAAAAAGCAGCATTATAGGTATAAGTACTTCACATTTCCTAACTGGAGTAGATTGAAAAAAATTTCATAGGAGTAGAATAATGAGATTATTCTGCAATTTGTTGGTTTTAGAATTTTAGACAAATATTCTGCTCATAGTAATAAACAGTTTGGTATTCAGTGGTTCACGCAGAATAAGAAATTGCTGAGATTTTCTGTCTGAAGGAGGACCACTCCCAAACTGAGCTTGTGTCTCTAAGCAACTTGAATTGTAACATGTAATTTAGAAGCACTTTAAAAATCTAATTCATGTGAGCCAGTCCCCCATTATATACCCAGTATCATGTGTGTGCCAGAGGCTTGATAGACCAGTAAGGCAGATGATTCACTTGATTTGCTTATGTGGGTGGTTAGATTAGTGATACCACTAATTCCATAGGCTCTGTCTACATCTCCTTGTGTCGTATTTGAATGCTGCCCCACCCATTTCACTGTCCTAGCTTGGAGCTGGCAGCTCCTGGTGCCACCTACCCTGGAAGGAAGTCTGTGACCTAATCTCTGTATGGTGGAAGGTTCCCAGTGCAGCAGCTTAGCAAAGGCTTTCCAAATCAACACTGGTATGGGAAGATTGCTGCTTGGTTGGTCTGGCGTGCTTAAAAGTGGACCAACACCTAGTTCCAGAACAAGGTCAAGAAATTAAAGGAGGTCAGAACAAGCCAAGAATAGCAAGTTATGCTCAGGGGCTTCGCAGGGGAAAGCATTCCTGGCTGAGGTATGGTGTTTCCTGGGAAGATTTTAGCAGGGAAGCACACACCTGTGATATGACACCGTGCATAGTAGGGAGAATAGGGAAGGGATCTCATTGCCTAGTGAGTGGTACAGAAGAACCTGATTTTTCACAATTTTGCTTTTAGGCAATGATATATAGCAGGCTGCTCTGGAGTTTCCAGCCCCAATCCTAGTATCTGTCTCAGGCATTCAATATTCCTGTAGCCTGACTTCATTCCTGCAAGATTGCTGTTTCTGTAATTGTCAAGAGGAGTAGGGTGAGAAGTAGTGATGAGTAGGGAGAGAGAGGAGCCTGGAGCCTGCAGTCTGCAGTGCCAACTGTGGGGCTTTTATGCCAGATGGTATTCCCCCATCTGAGGTCAGGACAGCATATGGCATTCGGGAGTCCTGGCATGCCAGGGACACACTGCATGCATTTTGTGTCCAGTGATGGGCACCATGATTATTTTAAATGTAAGAGGTGTCATTCCATCCTGTCCCATGATTTGTGTGCTTATTGTAGGCAATTAATTCATGGATATCAGCTCCTGACTTAGAATGGTGTTAAAGTGCATGCATAACTTGAAATGGGGCTGCCCCATTAGTTTCTTTGGGCCCTGTTTTCTAAAAAATCACAGGAATTTAAAGAATAGCAAAGAATATGCTAAAAAGCAGCAAAGCCAGTGAAATCCAGAGAGATTTTTCTGCAGGTGTTTTATTATCCACAGAGTTGCTGTTGCACACAGTGAAGAAATTAATTAGGCTGGGAAGGGATTGTTGACAGATGTGTGCAGTCCTCTTTCAAGCGTTGTTCCAGAAGAGGACTGAAAGCAATAGACAGCAGCACTGAACCTGACCCTGCCTTCCTTGCCCGTGCTTTTTTCTCACTGTCTCTCATTCATCCTGGCTATAATAGGTACCCAGTAAGACTATCCCATGCAATTAAAGAGTCAGAGGACATTCACTCACTGCACAGGCTTTGCATATGACCTTCACAACACAAAGGCAAAAGAAATCCAGGCATGCTGAATTAGGGTTGGTGTCATTCTAAGTTGTTTGGGATAGAATGGGGTGAGGGTAGACAGACTAAATGACAAAACCACATGATCTCCTTTTAGGTCCTGTAACTGAGTGTGTCTGCAGAGAGGGAGTGGAGGGGCCATGCTTGTCATTGTCACTGCCCACAGATTGAGAACTGCAGGTATGGAGAGATTTTTGCAACAGCTCTTCATCTCCTGAGCTCCTACATCTATATTTTCCTTCCCTAGTTTCACTTAGTTCTCTCCACAGCAACCCCATTTGCTTCCTTGGAGGTAAATTTACTGAGTTTTCCCACTACAACTGATACTTACTACTGCTCTTACCTGAACAACAGAAGGACACTGTGAATGGAATCACATTTCTATTTTATCACTGTTGTATACACTGAAATGGTAACTGATCTAGAAAAGTGTATTAAATTAATTGTAATATAGTTAAATATAATGCACACAAAATACTCAGGAGTAATTTTAACACCTGCAATAAAAAAGGAAATTAAGTTTTTATATTCATGAATGACCATACTCTTGATGCAGGGCTTGTTTTACACTTTCTATGCAGAGTAGTAGGTTCCTATTCCAGAAAATGGTAAGGGAGCTTAAGCAAATACTGTTCTATCTTATTCTTAAAGGACATGAAGATTTTAAAGTAGCATACATTAAAAAAATTAAGCAGTATTTTAAATAACTATGATCTGTTTCTGTTTGCAAACTGAGCTATCAAAAAAACCCCAGCTTCTTTTCAGTACAATTTTTAGTGGATTTACCCTAAAACTTTAATGCCAAATAATCACATTTGGAACTGACCTGTATGTTCTACAAACCAATTTTCTTATCACTCTGGTTCATTTCAACAACGTAGTTGTTCTTAAACTAAAAGTATTGAAAAACAAGTACTCAATTGAAAAGGAGAAGCTAAAATTCCTGCTTGTACCTCGCTTTTTAGGCTCAAACCCTCTTTTGCAGAAAATTTCTCCTGGCCAGAAGGGAAATTACTTGCCAATTGCTCACTTAATTGTGCATCCTGTCTTACAGTCAAAAGGTTTCACTGGCTCCGTAAGTCCATCCAGTGGCTGCATATGGGAATTGCATACTTTCAAGGGTAAATGCCAATTTTGTACAATTTAGTTTGTTAAGAAGTGTAGTTGATGCTATTGCTGGAAATTAATGTAAACTGAAATGTAGAATTAGAATACTCCCGGCCTTTGCTGGTAAGTAGATACATACCCGTGAAGTATCCTTTGAATAATACTGGGAGTTGATTTGTTGTTCCAGCAACAGGAAAAAGATAAGAGTTTATGATTATTTATTAGCATTTAAATTAATTACCTACTAGAGCGAGGAACAGAAACCTGCTGAGTGAAAAGTTGTAGCTTATTTTCATTGTGAACCTGAGGCAGCTGGGGACGTTGTAAATACTAGCTTTTGTGGGTTGTCCTCTTAGATCTCATGCTCGGGTTTATAGGAGCAAACCTCCATAAAGTTATACCTTTTGATTGTTAAATATGTTTTTTGTCAAATGGCATAAGGTACTACAAAAAGTAATTAAAAATCTGAATGTAAGGAGGACAAGATCTGAGTGTGTTCCAGAAGTCATATTAAGAATTTATAGACAAACTATATCCAGAAAATCCTGCTTAAGTTCAGTATCCAGTCTTGAGGGGTCATCACACTAAATCAGGCCAGCTGATTGTTTGAGAATCTGTGATTAGTTGCAGCATTTCCCCTTGATGATGACAGCAATTTGAGCCTCAGTGCCTTGAACCCTAATTCTAACATCACTTCCATTATTGCTACCACTGTTGGGGTTTGTAAGTGGAGAATATCAATGGAATACTTTTACCAGTTA
The DNA here is from genome assembly GCA_013400435.1 of Pycnonotus jocosus. Classification (NCBI taxonomy): domain Eukaryota; kingdom Metazoa; phylum Chordata; class Aves; order Passeriformes; family Pycnonotidae; genus Pycnonotus; species Pycnonotus jocosus. Next base: position 221,010 of record VWYP01009721.1, on the reverse strand, counting down.
GAAAAAGTCCATTTGCTAAAAGCCTTTTAATTCCCTGTTCTTAGCAAATACAGGCTTCTAAAATGTTCACCATCATTACTGGCTTTTTTCTTCCCATGAAAGTAAATGTATCTTTAATTTTGCCTTCTAGAGTGAATACATTATGATACAGTGTACAATTACATGATAGCCTATAATTTGCCTAGGGGTGCCCTGCTTTAGTTAGTGCATAGGCTGGGGAGGCATAAATAGAGAATGACTTTTGTAACACCAGCCTAAATCTAGCTTTAAAAAAAAAATCAGATGCTTTATTTTTTCTATCTACATAAATACATTTTACCCTACAAAGTTTCAGAAGTGTGTCTAAGATACTTTATGCATGGTGAAATAACTGTATAATAACTACTGCATGCTGTGGTACAACTGTTGCCTTCATAATCCTTTCCAGGGTTTTACACATTTCAGATCTTCATTATTTTCAGTCTAAAATTGCACTGCTGAAGTTGCTGTGGTTGTAAACTCTAGCAGCTTCTCTTCAACAAGAGGTCTGGTTTTGGTAATAGAGTTTAAAGTTAGACTATCACAATTCTTCCCTGTTGCAGTGATTATTATAGAAATAGAGAATGTCAATGTTTTGAAGATATAATGCAACTCAATCTTTTCTCCTACAGAAACTCTGCTTTCCGGTTTGGATTTATTTTTTGTTTGTTTTTTTATCTAGGTCCACTATAAATTTATACCTTATTTGGTAACCTGAGTACTTCCCAGACCTGAAAAGAGAGTTCTGTATTTAGGCTCCATGGAACTTTGAGTTAAAATAAGGTGTCTGCAGAAAATGAATGCAGAGAGCATCCAGCTCATCTCTGGACCCCACTCCAGAAGATTTTGCATGGTTCCTGCTTTACATAGTTTGCTGATATCTTAGGGATTCACCTTCCTCTGTAAGGGTAAAGAGCTGAGTAACACAGAAGCATGGAATGAGCTCCTCCTTTTCCTTTCTCTATAAGCTGTGACTCCAGCATATTCCAGCATATTTCCAGTTGGACCATAACATAGGTTTCCTTAGAGCTGGGTGTTTATTTTAATACTGTGTGCTTGATCAGGCCTCAAAACCTGTCATTATAATACTCCCTTTGTCCTGTCTTTTTTTACAACCAGAGTGTCAGTTGGTTATTTTCTTTAATTTGCATTTGCCACTGTTGGGCTTTTATTGTTCAGGTGTAAATTATGAATATCTCATTTACAAGAGCCAAAAAGACTCTGCTCCTTAGTACACTACTTTACAACAGCTACAAATCTTTCCAGAGGTGTCCAGTATATTGTTCTGGTTGTACTTCTGGTTGTTCTATTAAATATATAGGGAACTATTTTTCTCTAGAAGACAAGGAATAACATGATGTATTTCTGATTTGTTCTGAGCTCTTTACTGGAGATGGGAAGAGAACTCAAAAGGTATTACAGCTTTTCTTGAGGCCATAACAGAGCCCACTTTTGTACTCTGAGAACTTCCATTCTTTCTGTCTGAGGAATATTAATACTGCAGCATTCTTCTCTTAATGCAGGGCCTGCATCTTGCCATGTTCTGTGATGTGGCTGATCAGTAAACCCCTTCAGTGGGGAGGTTGCAAGTAAAAATGTGGAATTTACAGATTTAGAGAATTTTAAACCTGACCTCAGATGGTAGGTTTTTACAGAGACATCAGTATAGAAAAATCTGTGCTGTTTCTAGCAAAAGGAAAAATCTAGTTTCTCTTTCAAAAGTCTCCAGCAGTTCCAAAAGTCATGAGATCCATTGCCTACCTCAATTTTGCCCTTTCAGAACCACTGCAAACAAGGAGAAGCAGTTTTCTGGGGTTTGTAGGCAGCCTCCTTTTCTAGAGTGAACACAATTATTAAAATTTCCACTTTTGGCATACTTCTCATTAATATGTTCTTGCTGAATGGAAAGATTTCTCTGTTGTATGTGCATTTACTTCAAAGTGGAAAAATGCAGAAGGAAAGAATAAACAAAATTAGAAGCTTTTCAGAGAAAATAATGGTCACAGAAGTGAGTTTACAGGTCAGCACAAAGCTTACAGGCTTATGTTAGTCTGTCATGATTATGATTGTTCATTTGTTCTTGCCTTATGAATAAAAATAAAATATGATATTTATGTTTCTGAAGCCAGATTTTCTATCATCTTTTTCAACCAAGCAGTCCTGATCTTTTAAATCTTCTCCTGTGCACAATAGGGCCCAATTTAGTAAGGAATGTCAAATGTCATTGCAAAACTGGGTTTTTCAAATTCTAAAATAATTTTTTTTAAAGTCTGTTCAGGGTTTATGATGTTATGTTCCATGTTCCTTACACTTAAATCCAGAGATCTGTTTCAATCATATTTTCAGAGATTTGTCCAGTTACTCTTTGGTTGGGAGGTTAGAAGTTAGTTTTGAAAGGTTTTTTTCATTAATATTTACAGTCCATCTATTTCTGAATGAAGCACAGACTGAAGAGACAGCATAACACAGAGTCATAAACTGGTTGTTAATTATTTCAGTTTGGAGGCTTGCTCCTGCATGGTCCTGCAGCTGCTGGTTCCTGGCCTTCCCTTGAATTAATCTCTTAACAAAGCTGGAGGACTTTTGAGTGCCCTTTAATCATCTTTTTCATGGGCAACTTTGTGTCAAAGAGAGTACAAGCAGAAACCAAAGGAACTGAACTAGCTTTGAAGCAGAAGGGCTGACTGCAATGAAATTGGAGTGGGATTATTTTAACTAAAGAGTGTTTTAATATAATGAACAATCTAGAAAAATCTTATTCCTAACAGAGTACAAAAAAGGTCCAGTGGCATTTGATTTATTGCTGCTCTAAGGCCTAGCTTACTTCTGAACAAGTGTTAAGAGAAACTGTTCTATCAAACCCATTTAAAAACAAGATTTTATTCAACATGAATAGTAATAGATTCTTCTATAGATAAGATCAGAAAATTATTCTGTTTTTATGTAAATGAGGGAAATAAATTAATTAAGAAAACCAGCAGTGTTTGTGCAAACCCCAGATGTTCTTCTCATCTTTGAAGTCCTGCTTGTATCTTGTCAGGCTCTCTCTCCAATAGTTTTGTTCCTGCGGATAATATTTAGGAGGCAGCTCCTCTCATTTTTACTCCACGGTAAATATTTTTTCCAGGATATTTTCAAGGCTGATTGGAGTGTGGGTACTGACATCAGGCAGCTCGCAGTCAGTGTATAAGGGATGCCTGTTGGCTGCTGTGCATACATTTGGTAGGTCACCCATGTAGAGAGCAAATGGCAGGAAACTGTAAATGACAGGGTTATAAATACATGAAGAGTCTCTTGAGCAAAGATTGAGTGGTTTCTGATGTCAGCAGAGCCCTGAGATGAATTTAGTGTCCTGCTTGGTTTTGCTGTTTTTCCATACCCTGTGAAGCAAGGCTCCTTTATAAAGAGCAAGAGAAAGCCAATGGTAGTTAATAGAGAACTTAGACACTAAAGTGAACACTAAAAATTTACAGAATCTCTTGTTCTGTCATGGTCACAAACACATGCACACAATTTTGTTTCATGGATGTAGCTCAAACAGGAGTTCTGAACCTATTAAATATAAAGTACTTCAGTTCTTGGCTCTAAGGCTGTTGTAATTGGATATTATAAAGAACAATCTTGGACTTTGAAATCCTGTTAGTGTAGAAACTGAAGTATAAAAACAGAAGAAATGTTAGTACACTACATGTTTAAGCTGGCAAATGAGGAAGATAATGAGTGTATATTATATACTAAAGAATAATAGGATAATCTATTTTCATGGGAATGCAACAGAAAATAATTTTAAAGATAAAAAATTTAAGATTTCTGTAGGATCAGTGGTAACCAAGGAGGAATAATCTCAGTCAATGACAATCAGAAAAAAACCAAACGAATTTGTTCTTGAAGAATTATCCATAGGCTTCAGTGATAAAATATTGTATATTTTGCAAATTGTACTGCAGATTACTCTGAAACCTGTAGGCAGAATCAGTGTGACAATGCCCAATTGTATTTGCTTCTGAGTCAGAGCAGGAAGAGTTGTGGCCTGAATGAACAAGACAAAATAACAGCATGTCCTGTGTATGAGCCAAAGCTATCAGGCTTAAATTCGGTCACAGCAAATAATAACTTTATTTCTATAGAAATATCTGTTTTTCACACTGTGCCTCATAGTAATCCTAAGAAATCAGTTGTGACCACATTGAAGGATGTTGCATATTTCCTGTAGTTGATCTGAAGGAGCTTTAAGCATGTAAACAGCATCATTTGTTTCAGAGGTTGAAGGTCTAGACCAAAACCAAATTTCTTCTTGGGTCAAAAGCGAGTCAAAACATCTAACATTTCAGTGTGGAGGGAATCTGTGAAACAGTGAAGACCCCCCCAGGCAGAATTACCTTCATGGCACAGCTAAATTTTGTCTTACCTGACAATACTTATTTGAAATAACCCAATAATCTATCAAAATCCCATAATGTGTTCTTATCTCAAATCTGAAAAATTAGCTAAGGACAACAGTCATTGGGAGGACATGATTATTCTGTGCCCCCATTTTTTCCTATCCTTTGTAAAGTTCTATAAAACTAGAAAATATTTTCTAATATTGTTACTAAAATATGTTGCCCTGGCAAAAATCTGGGTACTATGACTCAGCTGTGATTTTCAGGTGTGCGTGGAAGTAAGTTAGAGGTTATGGGATTACGACTGGAGATGCTTTGTTCATGTTAGAACCTCTGTGGTGACAACAAAAATGCTCACTAAATTTCAGGCTAAAATGGGGAATAAGACTAAAAGTAATGACTTCTGTATGACTACACAGCTCTTTCTTCTGACAGTAAATTTATCTCAGTCTTTAAGGAAGTCTACAGGCATTGAGAATTATATTTAACATATTCCATATGTGCAAAAGCGAAACAGAAATTTAAAATAAATTAATTTCAGTCACAAATGGGATATAACTCTTAATATTTCCACTTGCACTCTGGACAATATCTCATAGCTCTGTAAAATTTCTTACTCTAAATGCAGGTGTTTTCTTAGAGCAACCCTGTAGAGAAAAATCCCACTCCTTTCCCCTTGGAAATCTAGAATAATAACTCACAGAGCAGAACAAGAAATTAGTTATATCCGGGCAATGTTACTGGTTGAAAAAGGGAAAAAAGCCTACAAAATGCAGGATTGATATCACTTTCCAGATAGTGCAAACCCTTGATTGAGCATATGACTGCATTGTCATAGCATGCTTGAAATTGGCAGTCCCACATGGCATTGGTTACAGCCCTCTCACTGGGTCTGGCCTTATGAGAAAGAGTCCTCAACAACTTTCACTCATCTGTTGTAAAATCTTTCTTCAATTGGTTTTTTTTCCCCTCCACTATATTGCTTTTAAAACCCACTATAGTAATTATGTTAATGTTTCTGGAATTAGGTCCATTTCAGAGAAATGCACTTTGCACTGTACTGTGCTGAGCAGTAATGCCCAGGAATTTATCTGTATAAAGTATTTCATCATATATATTAGGCTGATGTTTTAAAATATAGGTCTTAATGGAATTTGGCTGCAGTAATACAGGAATAAACATATAACAGGAAACTCCTAAAAACTTCAGAGTAGACCAACTTCTTATATGTGTATTATCTAAAGATAAAAGATATTTGATATAACAATAGAAGATACAGGTGTAGATGAGCACGATAAACACATCTCATTTTTTTCACTTTCACTTCAACACATTTGGGAAGATCTATGATGGAACATGCCTTCCACTTTCCCTCTTCGTGGAAACTGATGAAGTATTTGGCAGGATCAGTTACTTTAAGGTGTGATTTCCTGCTGGAATAAGATCTGGAGGCCAAAGGGGAGGTGAGGACTTTATTAATCTTAGCTGGAAGTAGGCGCGAGAGATCACATCATAAAACATTCTGTCAATGTCAGCTATATGTTCCAAGAGTGGATTAGCATTTTAAAGTCTTACTGAGTCTGACAAGCAAGTCTTTCCATTCTTAAAAAAAGAGAAATCAACCTTCTCAATTCTGTATTTTTGTCAGAACTTACATAGTTTATTTATAAAGAATGTTCACAAAACTGGCTTGAAATTATGTCATACTCATAGATTAAGGAATCTTGGAAATACTGCATGAAGGTCTGTGAGTTTATGGGTGGGATTTTTTTTGTATTTTGTTTTTTGTTTGTGTGTTTTGTTGTTTTTTTTGTTTGTTTGTTTGTTTTTTTTAATGGTAACTGGGTCTAAATCCATCAATGCAAAAGAGCAATGGGAACAATAAGTGTCAAGTTTTTCTATGTGTCTCCCCAGAACATGTTAGTCAGGGCTTTTTTCCTGGAGCTGAGGCTCCAAATCTCTTGTTCCCTATATTTGGAGCCAGAGGAAGAGGAGAAAACATTGATGGTATATCCTGGGAAACTGGTAAGTCACATCAACCATGGAAGAGCAAAAATCAGGGCTTCAATTTATCCAGAGCAGGAATTCAAACAAGCCCTTACCCCTACAAAAGCAAAGTTACTAACTATTGCAAACTGGGAAACTGTGTGAATTTTCTGTCTTGTTGGTGGGGTTTGTTTGTTTGTTGGTTTGGTTTTTTGTTGTTGGCATTGTGTTTGTTTTTTTTGTTTTGTTTTGTTTTTTGTTTGTTTGTTTGTTTGTTTGTTTAATGAGGAGGGGCTGGCTGATAGGGCATAGCTGTTGTAGAGGAGAGCCAGTAGCTAAGAGTCCTGAATAAGGGTAGGCCCCTAACTGGTGCTGGGGGGAATATATTAGATCCTAATTTTTTTTCTTTCTTTTTTCTTTTTCTTTTTTTGGGGGGGGGTGGAGGGGGTGCATCTTTTGGTGGTAGACTAGGTGTCAGTCTGTTAAGCTTGCTGGTTTAAATGCCTGAATTCCTGCATTTTATGGGGACTGTGGGCATCTCAAGAAAGTAAAATTTTATTGTAACACATGCATCAGTGATGGAAGCAAGCCAGGGTAATTTTTTTCTACTCTAAAAACAACTGAGTTTGTTCCACAAAATAAAGTGCCAGTTTTTGTGCCCATTCAGCATCAGACAGAAAGCAAACTCAAGGCTTTTTAAAAATTCAGGTGTGAGAAGTTGTGCAGAGCTCTTCTACAATGTGTAACTAAAGGAATGTGAAAAGTTTTAAGCCCTGGTGTCATCTGATATGACAGACCGTAGTACTGCAGAGCTTGCTGCCAAATCTGCATCTAATCAAGGCAGATACATTTCCTGTAGCAGAAGAGTTTCAAGTCATGTCAGGAACAAAAAAATAAGCAAATCAGTGAAGGAAATTGTGATCTACCTAAGAAAACAAGGTAGNTCTACTCTAAAAACAACTGAGTTTGTTCCACAAAATAAAGTGCCAGTTTTTGTGCCCATTCAGCATCAGACAGAAAGCAAACTCAAGGCTTTTTAAAAATTCAGGTGTGAGAAGTTGTGCAGAGCTCTTCTACAATGTGTAACTAAAGGAATGTGAAAAGTTTTAAGCCCTGGTGTCATCTGATATGACAGACCGTAGTACTGCAGAGCTTGCTGCCAAATCTGCATCTAATCAAGGCAGATACATTTCCTGTAGCAGAAGAGTTTCAAGTCATGTCAGGAACAAAAAAATAAGCAAATCAGTGAAGGAAATTGTGATCTACCTAAGAAAACAAGGTAGTTCCTAATCTGGATAATATTTTATTACTTTATTATAAAAGATTAGATTCAGATTGGGTGTTGTTTTCGTTTTTAGTTGCTGATGAGTGATGCATTTATTTTGGGAAGTACAATAATTAAAAGCTTACTGTACTGACAAAGTAATGTTTGTGCACAGCCAGAGTGGGAATTCAGAAGCATGTCAGATTACATTTCCAATGAAACTCTGTGAATTTAAATCATTATAAATCAAAATTGTTTCACTTCCCATTGGAGTGGAATAGGGTAATTTGGACATCCTTTCATCAGAAACAAATCAACAATGTATTGTCTTTCTCAGGCCACCAGATTTGTGAAATAAAAAAAAATATTCCAAGTTTTTCTGGTACCTAGTTTACATAGATGTTTTATAGGTAAAAAAAAAATAATAACTGCATGAAATATGAACAATTGTGCACAAATAGTAAGAGATGATAGTAATTATATGGAAGGACTATGTTAGCCTCAGATCTTTTTTATTTTGGAAGGGTTTTGTGGAGGAAGGAAATACAGGTGACCTCGAAAAGTAACAGCTGTGTTAATTACCACTTACAGCTGTGACAATGAGTCACAGCTATATCCAATAAAGGTAAGTGTGATAAAAGGGAGTGGGTTAGATGGGGAGGGAAAATCATGAAGAAGGAACATCCTGAGGAGAGAAAATCCCTGCTGTGAGGTCAGTGTGGGTGTGCAGTCAGAGCCTGTGCTTGGAACTNAATAACCAGCAGTCAGAGGCTGCAAGGGAAACCTCCAGCAGGAGCTGCTGCAGCCAGAGTCGGTGAATGGTTGGAGTCAGAATGGCTGAGGTGTGAAGAGGAATAAACCAGGACCCTTTTCATGCTGTGATAAACAAGGAGTCTGTGTCTGGGCTCATTTCTACCCTCTAGCAAGAGGGCTGCTGCAACAGGTTTCTTTTTACTGCATTTGTTTAGAGTTACTCATGATTAAACTTCAGGTTTTGGGCCTCCTCTTTTCATTTTTTATGTCTGAGCTTTCTGGAGTGGTCATACCCCAATTTCACATCCATGTTGCTTGAACAGACCACAGAGGCCCTCAAGGATAAATGTATGCAATTGTAAATATGTAATCAGATGCCTGTAGGTTGCTTTGAATGCTCTTCTACATCAGGACCACACCAGATAAAATGGGGTTTGGTTTCTTTCCTGGAACACCTTTTCTCTCTCTGTCTTCCTTTCCATTTTCCACGTCTCCTCTGCTTTCTGCCAGGAGCAGCTGTAGCCCATGAGATGGCACTCTGCCATAGCAGGGTGTTGGGATGCCAGCCCTACAAGCTTAAGCACGGATAGATTCCTTTTTAAACTCAAGAGATTTGTTCAAATTGTAGTTTCCTTATGCCACAAATATCCTGCCTTCCAGACTGTCATCAGCTGGGAATTGTGGGTGATTCCTGCTAGGGGACACAGGGGAATTCCAGTATAGAAAGAGATCAAGTTACTAAAGAGTTTGGGAAACCTGCTTACCCTCCAGGAAAGGAAACTGTTAGGTGAAGGTTCCTCTTAGGAGCCCACAAGAGTGTCTCTGAGAAATGCAGTCAGTTAAGCAAGACTTTTAAAATATTCAATTCATATGTTCTTGGCCTATCTTCAGACTCTTATCTATATGGCAGGAGTTGTTTTTTGAATAAATAAATAAAAGTTATATAATTTAGAAGATGTGTCCTTTGAATAACTTTTATCCAGACCAGCACAGGGGGAGGAAATGCCTTATCAAGCCCTGGCCACCTGAGACCCACTGGGCTGTTCAGGCCAAGTTAATTGGTTCTGGGCAGGGTGATATGAACAAGACCAGCACCCCTCCCTCCCCAAAATGAGACAGAAAGAGCAAAATCCTTCCTGTCGTGGAGCTGCTTTGCAGGGAGGAGAGCTCTTGCCTTCGGGAAGAGGAAGCAACCTTTGCAGCTGTGAAACCTGAGAGAACAATGGGGGTTGTGTAGACCAGCAGTTACTGGGGGCTGCTCTCAGGGCTTGATGCCAGAGATGTCCCACAGCAGCAATCTTCTCTGTAATAAATTCTAAACTTCTCTTGACCTGGTTGCTGTATTCTGGGCTGAAATGCATCTGAACAAGTGATGGGAGGTACCCCGTATCTTAAAATTTGTGGGTGCGTGCTGAATGTCAGCAGAACTGTTATGGACAAAACCAAAATGTAACTGAAAGCATTTTTCTCTTGTTTCCAGGCTGAATTTGAACTCAGCTTTTTATTCCTGGCTTGACCATGCACTGGAAGAACATCTCATTCCACTCCCTCCATCTTGCTATTGTGAATTAAGTTGCTTTTAGAAGTGATTGCTCACATGCAGGTAGGCCTTTGTGTACCTAACAGGTGTAGTTGTTACAGACCATTCTCCTTGACTTGGTAGTAAAACTACTTTAATCCATGTACATATTAAGCCATAGTTCTTCCAGTTTTATGAATATGCCTAAAATCTATTCATGTGAATGTTCCCATTGATTTTTTTTTAATTATGTACAACAGGCATGTGCAAAAGTTGGAACTGAATTGTTACTTTGTCCTCAGAGGATTAAAACCTTTAGAAAGGTCTGTTTCTTGCCAAATGAGACATAAGATCCTGATTTACACCATCAGTTTTCTATACACTGCAAGACAAAAGTATTTAAACAATAATACTGTAAAATAATATAAACAATATAATATTGTAAATAATATTATTTCCTGTAGCATATAATGGTGGACTCTCATAATAAGTGGCCCACAGCTGTTGGATTAATGTAGGTAAGGATTTTAAATTTATGTTTTAAATTATATAGCCCAGGATAGGCAATGCATTTTTTATATATATGTACATATATATATCTATATCTGTGTATGAAGTCTTGGATTGTAGTCAAGACTACATAAGAAATATTGTTTGTGTGGAAATATTGTTTGTGTGGAAACTCTGAATGGCCTCCTTCTACAGCCATCATCATGCAGGCATTTTCCCTCTTTAATATCTACTACCCCTCAATGCTATTTCCTTTAGGCAACTACTTCTTGCTCATGTCACACTCAAAAATATTCCCTCCACAGCCTGTCATCTACCAGGATTCATTTTAAATGAAGTAGTCACTATCCTTATCTAATGAATGATGTAGGTCTTTGGCCAGTACAGCTTGGAAATTAGGAGGATTTATAGTTCAGCTGTCTGAACATAATACAAGATTTTTGACAGTGAAATAAGCATTTGAAATTCAAATTTTATAAATGAGTTCTTTAAAACTATTTGATGTTGAATCACACTGAAAAAGAACTTTATTGCACAAGTGGCGGTAAGACTTTTGAATGCTGTCTGTATTTATACCACACCAACGCAAGAGAAATTATCATTACTTACCAAAGAAATAAGTTCTCTTCTTTCTAGCTGGATTATATTTAAATCCTGAAAATTTTTTACAAAAGATGAAGATGAAAGCAAAGGTCAGTGAAAGATTTATTCCTGAAATAGTTGAAGTGTGGTTTGTGGGATAAATGTTTTTTTATATTGACTACATGTCAGCTCTGTATTAAATGTGAGCCTGCCAAAACCTAATAAAACAACTACCACAATTTCCCTTATTTTATAAAAAACAGGTATTGCTGTTTGACCCCTGCAAGGGTGGTGTTATTTAGTAATGTGAATGCTTCTCATACAGCCTCATTCAAGGCACTTCAAGGCAAGTGCCTGTGTTGGTTGATTAGCCTTCCTAGAACACTCCAAAATTGTTGGGAGGAAGAGATTTCTACCACCTAGAGGGCAATTCAGAAGAAGGATTCACCACAGGGAACAGAATTACTCTCCTAATGAGTCCCTCTCACCCTGCTGGTGCACAGAATACCAACAGCCTCCAACTTCCTACTTTATTGTATTAACAGGAAAAAAGAATGACAATGCCAGGAATAAAAACCAAATCAGGATGAGTGCATAAGCCTGCAGTAAAACACATGCAAAATAAGGGCACTTAAGGCCAAGATTAGAAACCTGAAAATGCCTGCTTGTGTGGTACCAATTTCTAGGCATCCTCAAAGTGTGCCAGCAGTCTGGTGATACATCACCAGGGATGTCTGGAACTGCTTGGGAAGTGGTAGTGCTGGAGAGGCAGTGCACATTGTGCCTCAGTGTAATCCACCTACAGAAACTAGATGTTCTCTCTGTTATAGGACAAATTCTTTTCTTTTCCTCTCTTTTCATGTCAAGACCATTATTAATGATTTCAATGGTTAAAAAGCCCATTCTCATTTAAAAGTTGATATCACAGGCATAGAGAAATTTTAAGCATTTACAGTTTGAAATTACCACTATGATTGCAATAGATGCTGCACAGTAACAGAGGGAGAAAACTAGATCTCACCTGAAGCAATTGTATAATGTAATAAGATACAAAACCTGCTTTAGTTCAGAACAGTGGAAAAAGTTTAATCAGACTCAAGGAACTGGGGAATTGGCAATGTCAGTGCCATGTTTATTCCATCACTGCAGCACAGGCTTGAAGTTTCTAGTGGAACTAAATAAAAGAAAAAATCATGATACGAATTATTTTCATCTTTTTCTTTATTCCTGAGAGACATTAAGAAAAAGCAAAAGGCAAGGAATAGTGTTAGCAGAGTCAAGACAAATTGTATTTATCATTGGCAAATGAAGAGGTAGGTTGTAACTGATGTCTTATCGTTTCTTTTATTTAATAATATCCAACTACTAAAGAAATCTAGACAAGTCTGAGTGAGTGTTTAGAGATAGGACATCAGAAGATGCATATACAATAGTGCTGGTGAATGACTGGCCAATAATCAGAGCCTACATTAATTCTAGAAAGTACACACAAATGATACTCCTTGGCTCCGTTTTCAAAGCTGCATTTGGAAAGTTATGCACACTAATCCTGTAACAATAACAGGATTTGTGTTGCCAACACAAGCATAGCTTTGAAAATGTAGCCATAAGGGTCCAATGCAGTAGTCAAAGTAATTAATCCCTGGCCTTTTACCCTCTGAGGAAAAAGAACAATTTTGCAAAAATTTTTGTCACTAAACTAAAAATATATCCTGTACCCTGGGGAATCCTCACATGAACTTTCTCTTTGTGGCTGGAGGGATGTAAGATCATTAGGGAAATGGAGGAGAAAGAGCAGTTATTGAAGGAACCCAAGTCTGTTTCTTCACCTGTCTGAAAATCCCCAGTTTCCTCACCTTTCTACAAAAGTGTTATTCTAGAAGGGTTTGGTTTGTAAGGGACCGTCAAAGTTCATTTAGTCCAACAGCAGGGACATCTTCCCCTAGATCAGATTGCTCGGAGCTCCATCCAACCTGACCTTGAACGTGTCCAGGGATGGAGCATCCACCACCTCTCAGGGAAGCCTGTGCCACTGTTTCATCATTGTGAAAAATTTCTTCCTTATATCTAGTTGGAATCTACCCTCTCCTAGTGCAAAATCATTAATCAACCCTTTGAACTATTGCAGCAGGTCCTACTAAGAAGGTTGTGACCCCAGAGAAGAGAAGTGAGTGGTGACTTTGACTGCTGTACAGTTTAAATTGATACAGATATAAAGTTATAAAAGTAAATATGCTAGTTTACTTTCTTGTTGCCTGAAAAGGCAAGGTGTTTTCTGTTCTCCTTCAATTCCAATTGCCAGAGAGTGGGACCTTTGGAAATTTGCAGAACTGGCATTTTTCCTTTTCTCCCTAGAATATGAGTTGTGTGTAAGTCTTACATGTGAATAGGAAGTTAGGTGAAACTCAGTAGTTCACACAGAGAAGTAGCAAATGTGATCTGAGAAGTTTCAACCTGAGACTTTTCATTCAGAATTTTTGTTGACTTCAGAAAAATGCAAGGTGTGGGTCTTTTTTACAGGAGGGAATCAACCCCCTGTGTTAAATATCTGTTGGACTGAATGGATGGTGGTGGCTTTTTGTCTCATACTGAAAGCTGTTGATTTCTGAGGATATTGGTTTCCAGTCTTGTGGTTCAGAGCAGGGTTATTGGTTGTTATTATTATTTGTGACACCTATTTTAAAGAAGGACATATTTAATATCTCTCCATGACAACAATATCTAAAGATTGCAGACACAAATATCAGTGGTGTTGTGTGAATAAAACTGTAGTAATGGTTTTATTTCAAATTAATCAAGCACAAAGTCTTCTTAGAATTGTTAAAAAAGAAAATGGCCTAATAATCAAATACAACAAAGGATATTAAATATACAATATGATACCTCTAAGTTAAAAGAAGGGAGAGAGAATTTCCAAGACAGAAGGATTTTATGGAAAAAGAAGGAATGCTATGGACTAAAGAGGTTTTAAAAAATGGGGATGAGGATTGTTTTTGAGGAAATGGCCAAGAGGTGGCAGCACACCCTGCACTGCTGAGTGCCTGGAGCCCTCGGAGCTCTACAGTGCTCATTCCCAAGGGCTCAATAGCCACTTTGCTTCAAATACACCCAACAAGATAATGTCCTTAGAAAATAAATCCTTTTGTGGCTACATTTGGATTTTCTAGAACTACACACGACCACATGAAATGAAATATTTTAATAGATCTGAAAAATACTGGTCTGACACTCTGGCATTCTGGGCTGCTGGTTCTTGCTGTAGTCTCACATGGCATGATGCTGTACCACAAAAATCAGGCATATATGCTTGTGGCTTAATTGGCATCAGTCTGGATCCATAACAAAATTTAACCAGATTAAGATTTGCTTGATCCTTCTGTTTAAGAAAGCCCCAGGATGCAGCTCATGTAAAATCATCTTTTATTTAGAAAAGTGTCTGCAGGGCACCATTCAAACAGGTTGGTTCTTTGTGCCCAGAGGAGTCACACACTAATGGGAGTAAATCTGCAGATGTTAAGATGGGAACAGCTGTGGTTCTTTCCTGTGGCCTTTATCCTCCCACAATCTTCAGAGAGAGCCCAGCCAATTCTGGACCTCCTTCTCACACTTGGAAGCATCATCTGAAGGATCCTTGCTACTAGCAGTGGGTGGTTTCAGCATAGGGTGAGACATGGCAATGGTTCAGTTCCAAATGTACACGGTACAGCTCCTGGTTCCTGCTGTGCCAGGGTTATGTGTATCTGTGGCACTCGCTTTTGCTGTGCTCTGTCACAGCTGTACCCCTATTGCCTTTTTCCTCTTCCCTTTGGCCTCCTCACAGGGCTGGGTCCACATTACCCCTGTGGTTATCTTTCTCTAAGGGAAATGTTCACCCTCCCTGCCCCGTGGCCAGGGGTAGCGCTGCTTTTCCAAGGAGGGGACAGGAGGAGCGCTGAGCCACCGCACCTTTGGCGGGGGTGGGTGTTTGTGTGTCCTAGAAGGCAGCTCGGGTGATGAGGAGTTCACTGAGGGGGCACTGGGGCAGCGAGAGGAACTGAGGAAATCCTCCGAAGTGATCTTAGCACAAAAAGCACATTCTTTGCTGTATCTCCTCATCGATTGCTATCAGGGTTACAAAGGACGCCAGCGATATTCTCTGCTGCTACTGCCTATTGTAGTGCAGATTATTGCTTTCATTGCCGAGAAGATGGGCTTATCTTACTGAGAACTGCAGTTCTTTTCACTTACACCCTTTATACCCAGAAAATAAAAAAACGCGACAAGTGTTTCTCTGAAAAAACTGTTGAACTTAGCTCTTTGGGAAAATATTACAGCCAACAGTAACTAAGCCACTGGTTATTATCTTCAGTCAGAGGAAGGCTTTGTTCTTGTTCTGATGTTGAACTGGTTTAGTGGCTTGCAGTGCTGATCAATTCAATTTCCCCTTTCTCCTGGCCACATGTTCCAGTTTGTTTCCTTGTTGCTGGTTGTGTATGTTTGATCCTACTATAACCTAGTTCCAGTCACTAAACCAGAGAAAAGTAGCCCAGCAAAAAAAAGTGACTCGTTCTCTGTGAAGTGGAGGGAGCTGTGATATGGAAGCACCTCTCACCAGGCTCACAGGAGTGCTGTAAGTGGTATAAGGAAGAAAAGAGTGAATGAAGGAAGCAAGACAGCCCCTCCAGGTAGCAGAATGATGTTACATACTCAGAAAAGACAAGTAAGGTCATTAGTAAAGTTTATTTTGCAAAAATAGGTAATTAATGAGCACCAAAATATGCTGCCAGTAAAGTAACTAAACTCTGTGCTCGCTGAAAATCCATGTGACCTGAATGTGCAGACCTGCCAGACATTGGTTTCCCCCAAGAAAACCAACTTAGGAAACTCTGTCTCCTTCCCTCAGTAGCTTGTTTCCATGTGTCCCATGTTTAAATTGCCTGCCTCCTCAGATCTCCAGTATAGTATTATTTAGAAAGCACAAGTAAACTGGATCACTGGAATGACCTGGCTTAAAGATCCATTCTGTGGCTGGGAATGAAAGGCAAGGAAGACAAGCAGGATCTTTGCCTTTGGGTGGTATTATGCTCTCATATTGACTCAAGACAAACCAAATTTTCACACTCATGTGCATCTCAGAATGTTTCAGTGATGAAAAAGAAGCAGGTACATTAATGGCTGTACTTAACCTGGAGGCTTCTAATGCTATTTTCCCATCCTTTTTCCTGTTTTCCACATGTTGTGCATTAACACAGTGTTTTGGTGTTACAATAACTGTGTATTGATTTATTTGCAGCATTATGAAGTGTTCTGAACTCTGTTACTGGTGTTCTCAGGCAGCAGCCATCCTCTTTTTACAAAAAGTACCTACTCCAGTGTCAGTTTGCAGCCTAAATACCGAGAAGCAGCAATTGCCACCAACCATTGGCTTTGACCTGACAGCATGACAGTATCTCTTTCATTTCTGTCTCTCTACTTTGGAAAAATATCAGAAATCTGTAATCTCTAAACCATATTTATTGAGGTGTCAAGGAAAATATTTTTATTTTTCAGCAGCAGCAGACCTGAGGTAGTTAATCATCTGAGTGACTGTCTGAAGTAGATTGAGATGATGTAAATGAAGAAATTGTTTGCTGAGCAGCCACAGCTGATTCCCTTGTTCTTGGCTGAGATCAGCTGCTTCCTTCTCCTAATGCTTGAGATAATAATTAACTCAGAGGAACTTTCCTTTGTGTATGAGGAAACATTTTGATATCTCCTGTTGTCTGCATGTGTTCCTGTACCTGCCCTTAATGCAGCTTCCCTCCTTCCCATTTCGGGCTTCTCTTGGTGCTACTACAGCATGAACATTTCGTGCTCATGATGTTACACAAAGTGCCAAACACACTCAACCGAAGACATAATTTTAGTTTTTCTTATGTCATTTAAACATAAAATTCTTCCCTGAACTCTCACTATGAGAAAGAGAGGTCAGTGACCTTAAAGAGCCTAAAAGTGGGATTCTTAAACCTATTGTTGAACTCCAGTAGGCATGAATCCTTCTGATAGTCAAACAAAAATTAAACAGATTAAAAATAGGAAGAAATATTGCTTCTACTCAGTTTCATAAGTATAGATATTTGATAACTGCATGTTAGATTCTGTAAGAATGTGATGCTGGTACACCTTTAAAATTAGGTATTTATAAAGGCATTTTGGAATTATTATAACTTCAATAAGATTAGCTTCATCAATGACACATTAAGAACACATTTGAATATATTATTTCTATCTTAATGCTCTGTTTTGAAGTGTTACAGCTGTGCCATTTTCTTAAAAGTCTGCCATCCTCTGACTATCAACAGTGAGCAGTCAGGACTGTTATCAAATATTTTAAAAAACCATGGAGAATGCAAAGCAAAATCTGTATTGAGAGCAGTGATTAATACTGATGGTGGCCCCAGTTTGATCCTCTTACACACGACAGTGTAGAATTTGCAATATTTTCCTTAACAAACAGACAGGATTGCTCATCTGCTCTTCTGAATTAGTTTAGGGAAACATTTTAAAAGGTGTACTGTGGTATTAAAGGCCATTTCTTTATGCATGGTAGAGTTTTCCCTTGCCTGTGCTTGGAGGCACGTAGATAGTTGAGAAATCACTCTGTGATGATGATTCTGAATTATGTGTAGCCCAAATTGGATGCAGGGCTGATGAAAGAGTACAGGATGTGTTAGCAGTCCTGCTTCCAGCCATGCTTATAAGTAAATAATATTAATCCCTTCAGAGCAATGTACTACCAAATTATTAAAGCTGGTTCCTGAGGAAACTTAGGCTATGGTGCTTAATAAAAATGTCATATTCCTTGAGTTATTAGTTCCTCCCACACTACTGAGAATAGTTTTGAGCTTTTCTACTCTATCCAAGAATTTGTATCTTGTTAGGAAAATGAAGCCACAGTCCTATCCAGACGTTAGCTGTTACTTCAGATGTGCTGTGACAGCAGAGCTCGTAGGAAACCCTGGGGAATATGAGAGGGGATTCTATGTTAAAGAAATAGTCCAAAGTGATTTAACTCCAGAATCTGAGTTTTCATGCCAGATTTTACAGTTCAGCTTAAAAACACAACCATGCAATGTTAATAGTTTCTCTAAGAAATCTCATGTCTGTGTTTTCAAATTACCTCCACATGGTTATGGAAACAAAACAAAACAAGGCTAGCTGCTCAGTTGGCAAAAAGTTGCTTTAGTTGAGAATGGTGAACTATCCCAATTTGTATCCATGGAGAAACTAGCCTACAGGTGTTAACAACAAGTACAATGAAATTAATGTAATCACATAAATTTTCCATGGTGATTTTCTGGTTTTCTGTGTAGCTAATATGGGAAGTGCAAAGATAATTATTAAATTATATTTGTAGATAAATATAAACCATTTTTAGGTGAAAATTAAACTTGTTATTCAAAGGTAATTAAGAGACAGTAAATATGCAAATTCAGTGAAATGCTTCAGACAGATTATTTTTACAGATTTCCATTTTAATGGTGCTTTCTGCAATAATTACCAAATTGTTTATGCAGGTCATTTTCATGTGTGATTGCTCAGCAATTCCTGTTAGGTAGTTTTGCTTTCATTAATGCATGCTTTTTGAGTAACTAAATCTTGACATTCTCTCTACAGCTTAGTATTTCACTATTTTTAATTGAAAGGTATCAATTTTTCTGATATTTTCTACCTAGAATTTTAACACATACACTTTTCTCATGAAACATCTTCTATATCATTAATATTTGATGGTAGTCAGAAGAAATTAGTTTAGAACAGAGCTTGACAGGACAGTGTATCATGTATCTGTCATAGTTAGGAGAAAATACCTTATCTATGTGTGTCTATCTGTCTACTTATCTAAGCATAATCCACACAGAGAAGAGTATAAAAACTCTTCTCAGATAAAGTTCTTATCAGTGATGTGCTGAAATAAAAGGCATCCTTAGTAAGGAAAAAACCCTAGGCCTGTGTTCGACCACTCACTGAGGCACTCACCTAAATGTAAGCACGTCTATAAATTCATTCCACTGTGCAAAACTGATATTTGATTTTGAGCATGTATTTCAGGGCTTTGGGGGATTAGAGCTTTGGCATTGTGTATTCCCATGGAAATCTGGCCACTGAAGTTTATCCTAACTTTGAGAAACACTACAGATATACTCCCAGATACAATGCCAGGATCTGTCTGCTTTCCTCTGTGTAAGACTTGTAAGTCATGAGAATAAAACAGCACTTATTCCAAACATTAAGGGTATCATTTTGCCACTGGTATAAGTAGTTTAAATTTACAGGTGTCATTTTTCAATAAAAATGCCAGATATCAATTTCTAAGGGATTCAATTTCATATACTTCATCACAGCTGATTTTA
The DNA here is from genome assembly GCA_013400435.1 of Pycnonotus jocosus. Classification (NCBI taxonomy): domain Eukaryota; kingdom Metazoa; phylum Chordata; class Aves; order Passeriformes; family Pycnonotidae; genus Pycnonotus; species Pycnonotus jocosus. Next base: position 201,624 of record VWYP01009721.1, on the reverse strand, counting down.
CCACACTTTTACAACAACTCTTGGTGTTGTATCTATTACCAAGAAATATAAAACAGCTTAAAACAGAGTTAGTTTTCTTACCATGCCCACAAAAAACCACTTCTCAATGACTCAATGGAGGTACAGAGTCCACTGCTGATGGCCCTGATCTCTAGAGCAAGGCTTCCATGTTCTGCAGAAATCTCATAGCATACAGAAAAGAGCACTGAATTTAGAACTTGCTTCTTGTGTGGAGATCTTGCTGTCCCTGCCATATGGTTTGTGAGACAATCATGGTTGGGTTTTGTGAGTGCTTCCCCTGTTTCCTCCCCTCACTTTGCAGTGTTGCTGTGTTTGTGGTTATTTGCATCTAAGTGTCAGCATTTTTGGGTCAGATACCTGGAACTCTGCATTGCTGGAGTTAATTTGTTCATAACACAGTAACCTTCCTCCCTTATGTTTGCACAAACTTCAATAGCATTAGCATGTCTGCAGTCCTGTTTAGTGTGAAGCACCAAATCTCTAGTGGGTTTCAGACACCTAACTGTTTGGTAAATTAGACAGGATTTTTTAAACATTCAGGAAAAACTTTTTCCATTAAAATGTCTTCAATTTTTCTTTTACAGTCTGAACGCTGCTGTTCTTAGTTAATTGTAAGCCTGTTACTTTCACTGTCTGATAATAGCTGTCAACATCCTTAATGGACTGCCTGAAACAAGCAGGCTTTTAGACGTATTGGTAGTTTTCAGCATTAAATTAAATTTTGTTTGATTCTAACAGCAGAACCTGACTTTCCTGAATTATGCCAAGGAGAAGGAATCTGCTGTTTGTTTTGTAACATAAAAGGCTTATGATTAAGAAGATAAATGTCCATCCCCACAGATTAGTGGAAAACCCTTTCTAACTTTTATGAGAGATTTTTCTTTCAGGTAGCTACATAAGATTAAATTGAAGTTACCCACAATCTCAGCTAAATATATTGAGCTCCTGTAACTGGTAGATAGGAAATTTTATAATAATAATTTAAAAAGAGAAGCTAGAGAAAAAGAATTTCTCTGCTTCCAAAAGACCAACAATGAATCCTTCCCAACAATCTCTTCAGTGTAAAATCTCAGTAGAAATAGATTTTCTTAAAAGATGGAGCAGCTAATTTTCTGCTTCTTTTGGTTGTGAGTGTCTTTTTGTATTATTCATAATTTTCAGAATTGGATGTTCTACACTGACATTCATTTCTTGGTGACTAACCTAATTCTTGCATTAGCCCAGAATAGTACAACTAAGCATATCAACTTGAGAGACAGCATAAAACACTGGTACTTAAGAAATACAGATTCTGAAACACACAGATACATACACCAAAGGCCATATTTTCTTTTGGCTGAAGTGCTTAAGCACAGGATAGGCTTAAATTTATCACTTAGATTTACAGATAGCATACAACAGTATTTTGCTTTGTGAAAGCTATTCACTATAAGATTGTTTTGCAACAAGTGGGTATTTGCTTGCTGAACCGGGAAAAGATGATGAAGAAAGGATTTTTTCCTTTTTCTCCTTCAAAATTAATCAAAAGTTGAAGTATTATTTGGGATTAGGATGGTTCATAAACCTGCTTTATGGGACAGGATGTTTGACTGGGATAATTAAGCACTGGTTTTTGGCACAAAGTGCTGTAACATTACTGCTTACCTACTGTAATTGTAAACATAACTGCTAGATCAAAACCAGTCTTTCCAAGGACAGTATTTAATATACTTTCTTGAGCTGTCAATCACTTCTTTGTCAGGTGTAAGGAAAGATTTCCCTTGATTTTATTCAGAAATGATCCCCTTGTTAGAAATATGGGGTTTGGTAGTCTGATGCATTTCTGAGGAAAGTAAAATGAAGGCCTTATAATTACTGTTAATTCATCTATATAATTATTTTAAAAATAAATAGCTACATTAAGAAATATATAATCTCTTATGAGAAGGAATATCAGTGCTGAGCACTGACAAGTTCCAAAGAAGTAATATCAGGCAATTTCTGACCTGGTGACTGGCAGCTGCTGTGTGCTCAGGATGGGCATGGAACTCTCAATGTTTCAGGTACTGAGTACTCTGTCTTTTCAACCATCTACCTTTTAACTATCCATTTCTCTTCTAAAGGAATTCATCAATCCAAACTTCTTACTGTTTTCTTAGCAACATTATTGAAGCTCTGTTTAGGTTGACCTCTTGATGATGGTTCTGCTGAGCTACATTGTTCAATTTCAAACATTAATCAGCACTAGGAAATGTTCTTAAAGCACATGTACATCATATTTCTGAAGCTCTCTCACCTTGAAAATGGAAATTAGTAATCTACCTTAATTCAAATTGTTCCTTAAAGCACAGTTTCTGTAGAGCTTACCATTGCAAATGATGCCTTAAGTTTTAGCTTTTACTAATACGTCCCATTTACTGTCACTGTTACATTAATAAAAAAATCCCCAAGCCATTCTGTAATGTACATAAATGTTACATTTTTTTCTATTGCTTTCCTTTTGTACAGTGCTGGACCATTAACTATCTCCAACAGAATAGTAAAATACTGTTTTCTATCTATCCAAATATCCTGCTATACATCATCTATCCATTCATCCTTTTGCTGTTTTCTCCATTTTCTTTGGATTGGTAGTACGAATCCAAGCTTTCACAGGTTTTCGTTGCAGTTCAACACTTTGGGTTTCCATATGAAAATCTGATTCTTAATCATACTCAGTGTAAAGCACAGTAGTATAGCTCTATACAAGTACATGGATTTCCAATTTAAAGCCATGAGAAATTTAATTTCTTAATATCTGAGAAATTGGAAATAAGTTTAAAATCATAAATAAATCATCATAGTTCCAATATTATCAGGTAAGAAATCCAGATAAACTCTTACAAGATTTTATATTCTTACAACTGTAAAATGTAGTCCAAAGGTGAAAGAGGAATGCTTATGTGCTCAGGGAATAGTTTCCCTTGAAGCACTCATTTTCCTATCTGAGGAAAACAAATGGCCAGAAAATACACTGTTATTTTGCCCTTTGCATTGTGCCATGGATGAAGAAGCTCACTGATTTCTTCAAGGTCTGAGCTGTAACTCCTGGGCCATAGCATCAGAGATTGGTTGTCTTCCAGTAGTGGATATTGTACATTTGGAGGTCTGAACCATTCTGGGTTTTGTAGGACTCCACAAAATCTTCATATAGTTCTCTTCAGTGCAAAGTGAATGAGTTTTCATTTTGTTTTTTCCATTGTCATAGGAATCCTGGTATGATTTGTACAGTTTTCCTACATTGAGAATGTAGTTTTAGATGCTTGTGTAAATCATCTATTATCCACTGAATTGTAATGGGCTACATACCCATGAGATTATGAATTTATGCCAGTTTATGATAAATTTAAATTTTTGATAGAAATGCTATTTACTGACGATTACAAGCATAGTATACAATAATTCTGCTAATATTATCTGCTATTTGGAGCAACAAACATTTTCTGATTTTCATGTGACAGGGCAAGAGCCTTATTAATGACAACTTGTTTTTATTTCTTCCAAGATTATAAGAACTTCCATGACAAAAAGCATTGCAGACAACAAACTTGAAGTCCTGAAGGTAAATTCTTTTGTCAATGTAATTACTTCATTATCAGCAGCTGTAAGAGTTTTCCCATTGTAAAGTGACTTTAGTAATTTCCTGTTACTAAAATACCTTACTAGGGATTTAGAGTGACCATTCTTTGGGAATGTTCTGGTCTCTATCCCACTTCCATGCCTGGTGTATGTGATGTATGGGATTTGTGTCAGCAAATACAGTGGTACCTATTGCAAATAAATTTTAAAAGGTATAACAAAGCAAGTAGTTAACTTCATCCACAGCAGGAAAACTTTACAGCAGTTAACCTTAAAATGTTATGGTCAGACTGGATTGAAATAAGTTTAAATGCCACTTCTTCTCAACCACCCTTTGTATATAGTTTATTCAACCAGTCTTATTGAGCTCACTGGGATGAGAAATGGGATGTGAGCAGAATTAACTAGGCATATTAGATTCTGTTATCTGGGGCAACAGATAATGGAATAGGAGACCTTGATAGCAGAAGAATTTCCATAAAAAGATCATAGTGCAAGCATAGGTACAGAAGCACAGCACTGGATCTTGTCCTCAAACCCCTTATTTCAACCCAGAAACAGCTCGATTGCCTCCAGACCATGCTGTCTGTGAGGGTTGGATCAACATTTACAATGGATATTTTGATTTGCTGAGTTTGCAGGGTCTCAAAAGCTCATGCTCCAAGCTTGTAACCCAGCTCAAACCTTCCACCAGGACGCCTATCCCACCCTCTCTGCTGAACCTCCATCCCACCATTTGGAGAACTTGACCCCTTCCAATCTAATTCGTGTACTGGCTGGCTTTGTTTAATGTTTTCTAGAGGATAGGCTTGGTCTTCCATTGTTTTTCCAGAATCCCTGATCTACTCAATTGGATCTCCAAGGGATGGGTTATAGAGGTAAGAGTCTTCCCTAAACAAGTTAAATGTCACTGTAGGACAGTTTAATGCAAAACTGTGTCATGTGAGGTTTTTGTGGGTTTTTTTTTCTTCAGATGATGGTAAATTATTTTACATGTAAAAGTAAAACTGTTCTTGGTAAGAAAGCAACATGTCACATGATTGGCCTCTTTAGAAAGGAGAGCTACACTAATATTTATACTTAGCTGTTCCTGTGCTTCTTGTTAGATCTTGGTGTGGTTAGACTGAGGGTTAAATGTAGGCAAAATGAACAAAATTATTTTCTGAAAGATTTACTTTGTAGGTGTATTGCAAAGAGTTGTTCTCTAATGGCTTGAATCCACAGAAGATACATAGTGGATTTTGATGCTAGTAACCCATGCTTTGGAAAGCTGTTCAGAAGTCCCTACTGAAGGAAGTTTCAATTTTGTATGTAAATGTTCAACTATTTTATTATAATATTTCTCTTATACATGGGACATATTCTTCCTAAATTTACAGTACTTTTATTTCACATTTTTCTTCTTTTTCAAGTAAATTAGCAAGTTTTATTATTAAAAACTATTTAAGAATATAGTCGCTTTAATTTTCTTTTCAAATGACTTTGATATTGAGGAATCTTCAAAATTCCTTTGTAGTTAAAATTCAAAGTATGAAACTTAAATAGTTGCATTTAAATTATTTTAGAGGTTACTGGCTATTCTTTCCTATTATTTTTCATATGTAAAAATGGCTTTTTCAATGACACTGAGTATTGATCAAGCTGTAAGAGCCTTGGGAGAAAACCAGCCTCCCTGGGCATCTCTTTTCTGTTTCTCCTCTGTGCTTATGGCTTTCTACAAGTTTTCCTCTAAACACTAGAGCAAATATCACTCTATAGTCTACTCAAAAAGCAGCACAGTTGAGTTTGTAAAATCTACTTGTTGGGGAGCACTAACAGAGGCTGAAATCCAAAGCAGGGTTAATGTTGCAGAGTTTCAAATAATTTCATAAGAATACATTCACTGGAACTTGGCTTGTATGTTAGTTGTAACAAGAGTATTGTATGCAATCTGGCAGAGTATAAATCTTCTGGACTGCAATTCTGGCATAATTTAATTCTAACTGAGTTGTGTTTTCTAACACAACAGCTACTAAAACTGCATGTGCTCTTTAGTTGAGTGACAAGAGATGCAAGGATTGCTACCTACAAATGAATTTTAGGGATGATTACTATAGTCACTAGAGCGAGTTTAAGTGTACACTGATTTGTAAAAAGAAATTGATTGTTTTTTCTGATATGTAGCAGAAGTTCTGATCTGTTGATGAGATAATTTCAGAACTTCTATATGTGAATGAATTCTGGAAAATGGAGATTCTTGGAGAGGTTAAAGAAGGCCAATGCTCTTGTACTTGTCTATCTCACACAGTGAAGAAAGGAGAGAATTGCATTAAACAAGCTGTGATAGATGAGACAAGAAAAGACAGGCTGTGATTCTATAAAAGCTCAGTGACAAAGTCTAAAGCTTTGTCATGAAATTTCCATTTGTGTGTTTAGCCAAGCAAACCTGCAGCTAATACTGTTGAGGTGCTAATGAAATTGATGACAAGGAACTCTTTAAAAATAAGTTCAGATGAAACAAAATCCTCTTTTGTTTGCAACAAGTGAATTGCATAGGGCTTGAAAATATGTGTCTCTTAATTTAGAATCCGTTTTTTTCCTCTTTAAAAAAAAAAACTTCAAGATTTCAGTTCTAACCTTATGTGACAACTGCCTGTAATGTAATAACAGAAGGATTAACAGGATTGGATCTGTACTCCCAGTGTCATTCTCCCTTATTGATTTGTCATCTAAAATACCTAATCCAGAATCTGCTGTTTGTAGTGTGCTTTGAGGACCCTCCTCAACTTCCAGGGTTGGATTCAGATGCAGAAGAGCTTTTGTTTCCTGTCTTTTATAAGGATGCAAAGTCCAGATGTGGACCCAAGTGCCACTAAGGTCCTGAAGGGATGACATTTTTTTCCTTAAAATTAAGCTGAGAATTGGAAGTGTTGTTGGAAATCATTTGGCAATTCACATATGGAGTTGTGTAACTGATGATTGCCTTTTACACTGATGTCTTGTAAGGAAGATGGCTCTTGGGTTTTAGGTAAAAGAAGCTTTGCAGCTACGTAACTGGAAGAAAAAAGACAATGAAGGATAACTGAGAGTGCTGGATAGCATAATCATTGTGAAGTATAAGCCTGGAATAATTTATTTCAAGTGTTTCTATTAATGAAACCCTGGGAAAATCACCTTAATCTTGTAATCCAGCATTGCTTTCACTCTGCATAGTATTTTCTCTTCTTTTAAAGACTGTAATATATTTCATGTGCTAGTGATAACATAATAAGGCCATATGGAAATCCTATAAAGATTGGAGAGGAAAAAAACAAACCTCTCATGAGAAGCAAAACAGATGCAAAGCTATAACCTTGCACCTGGAAGTCTTTCACATGGCAGTTGTGTGCATTCCCAACCGCTCCATAAGGACAGAAACAACACAAGCAGCTGATAATGTGATTGTGAGGAATGTGTTGACCATAGTGATGACAGGGTGATACATTCACCCTCAAGAGCACGAGTGCACCTGTGAAATATTAGACTGTGCTTTTTTTGCTAGATCAGTTTAGAAATATTTGGGACTAAGCTACAAGATGGAAGGAGAGGACAGTTAAAAGAGGCTGGGAAGAGACATTTGGGAAAAGCAGAGTGTGCTTTCAGAACAGCTTATCACAGAGCTTTGGAAGCTTTTTCCAGTCTCATTAAGAATAGATCCTATGGAGGCAAATGTCTATCAATGCAGCTAATTAAATACACTAGAAATAGTAAACAAGGAGAGAAAATGCCTAGTTTATATTAAAAGTACAAAAATTAACATGCAATTAGCAATGTGTATTTGAGAAAGTGGAAGGGAATGTTTCAGAAAGCTGATTTGATTGCACTGACTGTATTTCTAATTTATGTTTGATGTTAACACACCAAATGGTACAGAAAACATTACATGCAAGGAGAGTATCAAAACTGAAATTACTGTTGGTTTGGTATCCTCTGGGTTTCTTGGAATTTTTTCTTCCATACTCTTAAATAAATGTTTGTGATTATATTTAAACAAAAACTCTGCATGCTGGTATTGCTGTTTCCAAATGATCCTTTTCCATTTTGGAGTTCTCCTGTGGGATGAAAGAGAGAAAGAAGGTGTATTTGTGGGTTGGTTTGTTGTTTAGGGTTTG
>VWYP01009721.1:163632-193812 GCA_013400435.1 Pycnonotus jocosus | reverse complement strand
TTTTTTTTTTTTTGGTACTGTTTAATGCTGTCTTTCAGAAAACTTAGCAAACTTTAAGCTAGCTTGTAAGGGATATCTGTGGATCAAGATGTTTTGAAGGGAAGATTCTCCCCAGCTAGCTGCTGTTGTGTCTGGGAGATGCTGAAATACATTGGTCAATTTACCTACTTCAATGTTCTGTTGAAGCTGGATGAAAATGTGTTATCTTATACAGAGGCTGATGAAAAGAATGCAATGCCATCTGTATAAAATAGGGAGTGTGCCTTGTGCAGGCTTGGGAACAGATGCTAGCTGACATGTTTTAGCCAAAAACTATGAAATTAATGATAAGATTTCCTGGGAAAAATATACTTCTGTGAGTATTTGAGGAAAGCAGTTCTGAGCTTAAAATGTCCTCACAGTCAGTTGGATGAGGAGTGATTTGGCCTGCTGCTGAGGAGAAGTGGATTCTTCACTGGCAACACCTGAAAGGAAAGGCAAATGCTGAATACAGAGTTTAATGCTGAAGAAAATAGCTGTCAGGAGGCACAAACAGTAGGACACCTGGATGTAGAGTACATTTTTGGAGATGATAGATGAAATTTTCTAAATCTAACTGTTGGAATCAACCTTAGGAAGAGAAAAATGCCTGGAAAACGAATTAATATTTTGGCAGTCCATCCAACGTTACTTTTCTAGAGAAGAGGAGGAAATCAATACTAAATATATATAGGAGTACATTATGCTGAGTTATGCTGACCTCATTAAATATATCACTAACAAATGGCTACAGTACAGTCAGTAGCAGGACAAAATTGGAATCCTAGTCTGCTGAAGCTTCCTTTAATGTCAAAGACATGAAGTAGCTCCTTCAGGACATGGCTCAGTAAAGTTTAGCAGAGATTCTGAAGCTGGTTAGTCAGATCAGCTGCTGTCAGCTGAAGAAAGGGAAATAAACTAATTGAAATCTCAGTTCAGCAGGAGGAGCTTAGTAAATGTCAGACTTCCCAAGCAGTCCTTGTAAATGTGCTAAAACAGGTCTGGTCACACACTCCAAAATAATGGAGGAGAAACTAGGTGAAAATGGTCTCTGAGGCTCACTGGCCTTGTGCTTCAGGGTATGGGATGGTCTGGAATAAAATCTCCCTTGGAATGACAACCAAGTGGTAATCTGTGAGGTTTCTGTGAGCTGAAGGGGAAACTGCTAGTATTTGCAGGACAGTCATTCTGCAGTGTCTTGAGCAGTGTTATTAAGGGGAATCCAACAGCTTTTTCTGAGTATGGCCTGGTAAGGTTCCCTGAGCTACTAGGTCATACTCATTTGACAAGGTTCTCAGTTTCTCCTAACAAAAGTAAAATGTGAAAAATGTTGCAGTATGACTTCATAACGGTCTAACTTGTTTCAAATGTGTGTATATGGCAATAATCTAAACATCATAAACCTAGTTTCTTTAGGAAATGAGACTGACATGTAATTTCTCGGTGCTTGTCCCTCCCCCAATAACTTTTGAAGCAATTCTTTCATTGCGTTATTTCATTTTTTTTTCACTCAATTTCAACCAAAGCTGCTGATGGAGATCAGTCTTTAAGCTACTTGTTTTTTATGAGCTTTGTGAAAACACAATCCATCTCTCCTTTCCAGCTATCCATCAGTGCTCTCATTAGGAGAGTGTGTGTCAGCTCAGCCCTCATCTGTTTCCACATAATCTGTAGGTGGCAGCAATGGTATGAATTGCCCTGATTGCTTCTGTCAGTTCAGTGCTTTGGTGGGCATGGGAGAATCCAGTTTGAGAGCTATAGCTGTAGGAAGTCAGTCTTTTCTAATTCTGCTGTTCATATTTCCAATCAGTTTCACTTCAGGCACTAGTAAAAAGAAGCCATAAAGGTGATTAATATTTTGTAATGAAGCTATTGGCACCTAATAAGATGTTCACTTCTGTAGATTCCTTACTAAAAATATTTAAGGACTTGAAGGTAAATGTGACATTCAATTCTGAATACATGCATTTGGATGCTAGCTCCTTTGTCTAAATGAATTAATTAGTATTGATTGATCAATTGCCTTCCAAAGAGATAATCAAGGAGTAATCTTGTTAAAGACAAATGGACTACTTAGTATGACTCAAAACGTCAAAGGGCCAAATCTCGGTGTGAGAGTGGAGAGTAACCTTGTGGTTACACCAGGACTGCTCAAATGAGACAGGCAAGAGGGACTCATTCCAAAAAGGAAGTGAGTTTTTCCCTAGATCTCTAAATCAGAGGAGCCTGCAGCTGGCTGATCCAGCAGCTTGGCTTTAACAGACAGCGCAGAAGGGAGAGACTGTGCAGATCTGGGAGAGAATTAGGCCCATTTTGGTATTGTGCAACAAGAAGAGATAAGGTCACTTGAGCTAAAGCTTACAATTGATTCCTGATGTTAGTTTTTAAAACGAAAATGTTGTAAAAGGTTTTTGGCAAGTGTTGGAATTGACTTTATGGATAATTCCTAATAACGATTATGAATCAGCTTTGAAAAGGGTATTGCAAACTTTAATGTGTTTGAGTATTTCATAATGCTCAGCTAAAAGTTTATGATATTAAGATGCAAACAGCATTTGGAAAATGTGCTGCTTCATATTATACTAGCACTCTTAAAAATCCCCTAGATCTGACTACCAGCTGTGTGTTTATTCCAGTTCTTTTTTGGATTATTTTATTTTCCATTTAAAGTACCAGATACAAAAGATGGTATCTGTAAGCATTGGACTCCAGATCTTCAAAGACTTTTTTTTAAAAAAGTCACAGTTTCTACTGCTATAAATAGTAATAAACATCCTTAATGTCTCATTCATTGACTTACTGAAACTTCAGACAGTAATTATGGTTATGTTCAAATATACACAAGACAGTGGAAAGAATGCTTTGTGAAACATCAGTACTCTTGGTTATCTTTAAAATACTCTTGCAGTCCCTGGAGTTCCATAGTACCATTTTGTAGAAGAGTGTTTTGAACAGTGCTCTGAAACCTAGTGGACTTGGTGTATGACCAGCTGCTAAAGAGATTAAAATCTAGATTAGGAAACTCCTGGTAGTAAGAGTGACCCGGAACCTCTCTGTGAGTCAAAAGGACTGTGAGATACCTTTCCATTCCTCCTGATAGTGGAGATGGTGCCTTCTGCAGACACATCACTGTTTGCTTGGACCTTTCTTGGTGTTTCCTCTTGCTCACTTTGTCGGGGGTAGATTATAGACAAGGACTCATGCATTAAACATCTATTGCTGAGTGCCCAGGACTTAATTCACTACAAACTTTAAAACACTACTACTTCACAACTAGAACAATAGAATAAATAGTTTTTCAGTGTGCATACCGGGACAGCTGGAGCTGGTTAAGTTTCTTTCTTACTCCTAACTTCTGTTTGTCCTTTGCTTAGTAATATTTACTGGTGCCAGACTGATCCATTTTATAGAGACAGGCTGCAAACAGTTCTGCTGTAACAAAAATCTCTACCAAATGGTTAAAAAATTAAATCTTTTAAGTTGCCTTTTGAGTTATAGAAACCTGGGGTGTGTTTTATGGCAATTTCATTTCAACCTGATTTCTATTTTTTTGGTGTCATTGATGAAAAGTATGAAAATTGTAACTTCTGCATTTATCAAGGTTTCATGTTTGTTGAGCTCTGGTCTGTGGCTTAATGGTTGATAATTTTGTATTTTTGAAAAAACATCTGAGACAAACCAGCTTATAGAGCTTATAGAGCTCTAGATTCATTCTTCAAAACTCATCCTGCATATGTTCTGATGCTACAGTTAATCTCCTCTTTACCCTGATATTCCAAGCTTTGTTTTTAAGCCCAGGAAACTCATTGTGCACTGATCTGCAAGGATTTCCAAGCAATAAGGCAGACTAAAACACCTAACATTTACAATGATTTTGTAATATACATGCCCATGTGTCATGGTTTAGGAATGGTATTCTCCAATTTAGCACTCCCACTAAAAACCACATGCTGCTCCCCCCACCCTCCAGTTGGAGGCATAAAAGGCAAAGATCATGGGTGAGATAAGAATAATTTACTGGAAACAGCAATGAGATAAGAAATGAACAGTAACAACAACAATAATAATAACAAAAGGTAAAAGAAAAGAAGCGTTTCACATGGGGACACCCCTCTGGTAACAGAAATACTGGATGGCTCCCTCTGCTGTGTTTTCTCAACTGGATGGACCCTCTTCTTCCTGAGGAGAATATTTTTGCTCTCCTCCCAGCAATGATTTGAGGCAGTACAGAATATCCTCTGTCCTGGCCACTGCAAGAATTAACCCTGTCCTGGCTGAAATTATGACACCATGAAAAGAAGTTTGGCGTGACATAAAAAGTATTGTGAGGCTTAAAAAACCACAGATGTCACTTGGAATATACAGATGAAGTGTGGGGGTTTTTGGTTTGTTTTTTGGTTGGTTGGTTGGTTGGTTTGGGGTTGTTTGTTTGTGGGTTTTGTTTGTTTGTTTTTGTTGGTTTTTTTTGGATGAACTGCTCTTCATGAAGCTTTCATTTCTATGATCTGATGGCTACATTTGAGGTTGTCACCTCTCAGAAACTTGTACACAAAGTTTACCTAGGGATGCACGATGAAGTATTCCACCTGCTTCATTTCCAAACCTCTGTTTCATGCAGAGGAAGCTCAGGATTGCGTGTCTGTCATATGCTGGTACTTGAAGCATCCAAATTTATGTGGCTGAGGAATTGGTCTGAGTAGGCACATTTCATACAGACGACAGCTCTTGTTACTGCTGTGCCAGGGGTTGGCATAATAAGGTTAAGCTTTCCCCTTTGACGTGATCTGCAGTGAGCACCAAGTCTGTACTCAAGCAAGGGATTGTGTATAAATACTGTAGGAAATTCAGGCTCTGGCTCAGGTCTGTGTTTCAAACAGAAGCTAATGCATGTGCAGGGGTCCCTTTCTTGTGGCATCAATGCTGAGGGTTCCCTGATGATCAAACTGTTGTTCTTTGTGTCTTGATAAATATTTAGGATATATATAGCAACAGAAGCAACAGACAACCAATGGCTTGGTTGTCAGACCTTGGGCCAAGAAAGGTTTTGGACTTACAGGAACATCTAAATTACTGAGCTATTGAACATGTTTCTCCCCAGGAATTCCAAGATGTAAGGACAGCTTCATTTTTCACCATTAAAGGCTTATTTGCAAAATCTTTGTGAACAGTCTTTTGTTATGTGTGTTTTTGTTTGTTTTGGGGTTTTTTGTCCTTCTGAATATGTAAGTCGGTGTTACATTGTTCAGCCTGACTCTGTTGTGATCTGTTTACCCTTACTTGTTCCAGGTGTTCAGACTTTGGGACATCTGTGCAATTGGTGCTGGCCATCAGCTGGAGGTACAAGGACTGATCCTGAGCTGATGAGTTTGGCTCTAAGTGGTGACTTTGAAGGGATGGTCTAGGCTATGTTAGCTGTGTCCTCCAGGGTAGCGTTCCTCTGATCTCAAATAGATCTCCTGAATGTGTTTTTGTGAGCTGAATGATGATTTGTACAGAATGAACAGAGAATTTAGCTTTCAGGTTTCTCAGGTTTCAGGTTTCTCAGTTTCTATCCATATCTTTTAGTTCCTCCTTCCTGTTAAGACAACTTACACTTTCTGGATTTCAGGCAAGTGGCTCCAATATGGAGTGTGCCAAAGCACCCTGTAAAATTGGTGAGTGATTCTTGTAATTGATTTGGTGGGAATGAACTTGAAGGGTTTGATGGCTTTGCAGGATCAGATAAATCTGAAAAGAAATGTTAATTATGTCTGGTGATGAATCTTTGTTTTTCTTCTCTTACTGATTGTGATTGTACTTGGACCCCACCTTAGTGACCAAGGGCATGGCCTTGAGCAAAACAGAATTAAGAGGCTTTGATTTGTTTCCAGGTGCAAATACAGTGTTTGCTTGTTTATGGGCACAGCCTGAATAATCAGTGAATTGACTGGGATTCAAAGAATTTTATAAGTGACTTTTCCAGCATCAAGTACAATGGCCTTGGCAGGTGAGTTGAATTTTTTTTTGTAGATTGAAAAATTGAGACTTGGAGAAGCAAGTGACAATTACATCCTTTCTGTAAGTTATAAAAGTAAACCTGAGCTACATAAATATTTATAAAATAAATGAAAATGACTGTTGATATTACCATAGCATTTCCATCTAAAATTGTTCCAGAGAGTTGGTAATGCAAGGATTTAAAACAGTTTTCTTCCAGAGCCGCTTCTTGTGCTTTGTGGTGGTAGAGATCCCTTTCTTCTTTCCATCCTCTCTCTGTGTCTTAAATACCACCCCTCAGACCCCTCCAAAAAAAATTAGGATTGAGATGGCTTTTTAGTTTTGATCCTTCCAGTGGCTGTATCAACTCCTTTTTTCACCTGTTGCCAGGGTGCTTTTGTTTGTGTGTGTGATTTTTGGATCAGCAGCCTTTTCCTCTGAAGTGAGCTCTGCTGTGAGTGAGATTTATGGCACCTTGTCCATTCCTTATGTATCAGTGTTACTCTGTGAGCTCCCAGCATCTCTGTCAGAGGAGGAACAGCTTCTCAGGGCAAACCCACAGTATTATCTTTGAACATATGTTCTCTATTAAGTGAGATGAGGAAGTCACTTAGTTTTCCTTCCATGTGGAGGTTAAAATGGAGGGCTTGTCTAAAAACAGATTGTGCTAAATTGGGGGTTTATTTGAACAGTATGTCAACATTATTAACTTGAAAATATATACTAAATTGATAGGTTTCCTTCAATTACCTCATCTTGAAAGCTGTTCTCAAAAAACAAGCAAGCAGTTCAAAAGTGATTTAATCTGCCTGAAAATGAGAAAGTCAGATGAAAGCAGACAACACTTTTGTTATAAAGAGTGCTAGATAAACTGTGTCACGTCTTTGGCCCATTTTACTTCTCCCTATTCAGAAATAATAACAAATTTTAAAAATGGAAGGTGTCCAGGTTCTAGAGTTCACCTGCAGACGTGCTGACATTGTCCTAAACTTTGGGCACAGACAACACATTGGGTTGCAGAGGGAACAGCTTTTAGCTCTGACCATTTTGCAACAGGTGATGTGACTGGGATCCTGGATCTCACTCTGTCACCTAGCTGCACTGACACATGTGTAAGGTGGCAGTGTGAATGCTTCACATGTGAAATGCATTGCACAAATATCTGTAAGGCTTCCTTGCTCTTAGACATTATTTGGAAGATTTTAATGATGTTGTCTATGCCAAGAAAGCCCACTTTCTTTAGCATTCCACATAATCATAGACATTTCAGCAGCATTCACTCAGCACTACTTATATATGTGCCACCCTTTCAGACTCAAGAGCTAAAATTAGGGGCCTTCTAGATTACCCTATTGCAAAGGAGAATCTGGGAATTTCCAGGGAAACTGAGCTGCTTTAGCACAGTTAATGAGAAACATGTGCCAAGCCTGACTTTCTTCAACACAGCACATAAACTGAGACAGTTTCACCATTTGGAGCTTTAAAACTCCCTCAGTAAATAACCCATTTTAAGAATCCACTTGTTCATAAAACAAAGGGAGAGCTCTGCTATTGAATTCTGATGTGGACATGAGTCCACCTGGAAGGAAACAGCTCCTTTACTGACCCATTCTGGTCAAGAACAAGTGCTGCCATTGTAGGAATTGATGATCTTCCTGACCTAGTTCACCATTTCAGCTCTTGATAGAGTGTGAAAGAAATATGACATTTTTACATCTTCCAAACTACTCATTTTCACCCTCTCCAGTGACTATACCCAGAAACATCAGTGTCCAGAAGTGGTGCTTTCTGACAAAGTGAATGTAGGATGTCACAGTTCTAGGCAAGCTCTAGCTGTCTGGTGAAGGAACAATGCAAATGTACCAGTCTTTGTCCTTTTGCTTCAAAAAACAAAAATAGCAGGTCTTGACCTACATGAATATTGTAGTCTGACTAGCTTTTGCAGAGGTTGATTAATTAGTTTTCTGTTATTTTAAATATTACATCCAGTTTATTATTGAATCTGCACCCTCTTGTTAAAAAGACAGCTTTATTGTTGTACAAATTAATAGAGTGTAGCAGTGAATCTAGCTGAGATTCCTAAGCATTTAGGCAAAGAAATCTAGTGATGGTGCATCATGTAATCCTGGTTTGTCATGTAAGGTGTAGACACCTCAAGTGGAAGAGACTGCAGAGTGTTTCCTTCATAATTTGTCACTGTGCAGAGCACACAGTGTGAGTAACCTTCTTAACTGCAGCTGAAGGATATGGTGGTTCTGAGGTGTAAAACTGTGATTGGCATTGGGGATAGTGGTTTGGATAGACAGGAATTTGGGATACTATTATAAAACTTTTTTTTTCTTTTTTTTTCTTTTTTTCTTTTTTTTTCTTCTTTTCTGTGAGGCAAAAATAGCTTGGTCAGTGAAAGGCTTGCACTGGGCTCATCTGATATCATTGACAGTGTATCTGGCCTGATAATGTGCAGAGCACATCTAGGGTGCTTAAAATGCTGAATAGGGACTTGTTAAGAGGTTATATTTGGATGAACAAAAGGAAATTCTTCAAAATGCCTCTGGGTTTTTGTGGTACTGTATTCAACAAAAACGAATATGCTTGGAAATCCTGAGAACCTGTGATCCGAATGTCAATGGAAAAGAATTCACTGAAGTCGGAGCATCTTCTTTACTTGAAACTGCTTTGGGATCTGGAAGGTGCAGAATTTGGACTTCAATTAGCAGTTAAACAACATGTGACGTGTCACAGACAATTTTCCAGTCCTGCTTACCAGGGCGTTGCATTTCCAATAGGAAGACATAAACCCAGGCAGTTGTACTCACATCTCCTTCCCATATGCACGGTACATGGGAATATCTTTTCATCTTGCCAATTATTTTTCACACTTGGCGTTGGGCTACTCATCTTCAGCACCTCCTCGTTAGTCTGTGTGATTCACCAGCTTGCATTGTCCTGTTTGATGTGGCATCTTGTCATTAAGGAGCCCAGTGATTGTCACCTGGTCCCAGCCCATCAGCCTCTTCTCTGTGTCCAAATTGCAGCTGAGCACTCACAGCCTCCTTCACCCTCAAGTGTGAAGGGACTGGGTGGCATCAAGCTTTTCTTCTTGTTTGTTCTGTCATTGCTTTGTAGTAGTCATGTCTCCCTCAAACGTTCCCACTCTGTATCCAGTGATTCTCTCCTTGATAAAAGGATACAGGGGAAACTGAGATGGAATCAACTGCTATGTTTACTTATTTTCCTCTCTTAGGATTTACTGTTGGTAGCTTCATGCTATATAACACATGAAAATAAAGGCAGATTTGTATCTCAAAGAGCTTATTATGCTCCTTCTGTAGAAATGATTCACTGGGAAATCCTTTTGGTATCTGCTTTTCTCTGTGTTCTGGAAGTTGGTACGTAAATTTAAACACAGAAATGTAAAAGAGAAATTACCATTGCAAGCAGGACTGAAATGATGAAAATCTTTGTAACTTTACATGCATATAGCTGTGATGAATGTAAAATTATTTTGTTGTAAAATGAAGGCTCATCTTATGGCACATGCTCTATTATGCCTTTATAAAAAACATTTATGCATGTGTTTGCTTCCCTAGCAGCAGGGCTGTAGCTAAAGACCACCTGATTAAAAACCTTCATCCTGCAATTCCCAGTATTAGGATAAATCATAGAGCATTGTTTATATGACTCTTTGTGTTTCCTGCCATGTATCCCCACATGCAGATGGTTTTAATCATTTATTGCTAATAGTGAGTATGTCTTAAAGTCTTCTAGACTTTTTTTTTGGCATTTGGTATGCTTAAACTTTGCCAATGTAGAGTGGGGATGATTATGTACCTTGAGAGAAATGAAACATCCTTGGGATAATTTTTGGTTTGTTGTCTCTGTTTATGCAACAGCCTTTTGCTGTTCTAGAACAAGACAGAAACCTTTCACCAGATAAAATTTCTGCCTTGTGTTTCTGTGTTAATAATGCAAGCAGAAGATACATGCCAGGTGTACTGGGTTTGTGTGACAAAGCCCTAAAAAAAGACCTGTGGAGAGCTCCTGGGAGCTTCCCCCATGTCCAACAGCCAAGATGGACCTGAGGCTGAGCCCATTGGTGCCAGTGGTTGTTCCTCAGGGATAACAGATTTAAGGAAGGGAAAAAAGAAACCCTGTGAAACAGCAACTGCAGCTGGATAGGAGGAGGAATGTGTGAGAGGAACAGCTCTGCAGACACCAAGGTCAGTGCAAAGGAGGGGCAGGAGGTGCTCCAGGTGTCAGAGATGAGATTCCCCCTTCAAGTCACATGAGGAGTAGCAACATGAGAGAAAATATTGACACAGTGAGGGACAGAGCTGGTTTGCTTAGGAACCAAGACAAAAGGGAAGTGATTTAGCTGTAACTCCATACCTCAAGTCCTTTGTGTAGTGAAATTGTGTATTGTTCCTTATCAA
Source organism: Pycnonotus jocosus (assembly GCA_013400435.1). Lineage (NCBI taxonomy): Eukaryota > Metazoa > Chordata > Aves > Passeriformes > Pycnonotidae > Pycnonotus > Pycnonotus jocosus. Next base: position 183,385 of record VWYP01009721.1, on the reverse strand, counting down.
AAAACTTCAAAGGCACAGGGAGTCAGATTTTCCAACTGTTTTAAGTGACCATAAGTACAGTAGTGGTGAATGGATGAATATCTAACTGCATGTGGTTAACTGGTCTGAGTCACTTGAAGGGCTGGTTGAGAAGATTTTTTGGATGAGTAATAGGGGAAGGATAAGGAAGATAGTTTTGAAAGAGTATACAAAATTCTGATTTTTTTCTCCCTCCTCTTCTTTTTTGGAATATAACTGTAGGCAACTGGTAAGAAGTCCTAGCTGAAAGGCTTGATTTAAGAGAAGATTTTCAGGGTTGAGTCCCTTCAGAGCAGGGAGCCAACCAAAAAAACTTTTAACTGCACTTACAGGAGGGGGAAAGGCTGATGCCCAATTAATGTTTTTCTTCAGCAGTTGCTCATAATAGCAAGAACAAAAATCACTCTTCTTCAAGGTAATAGAAAGTCAAAATGAATGCTCAACACTTCTGAAAGTATCCCAGACCCTTTTTGCTTTCTCTCTTCTCTCCTAAGTAGTCTTGTGGGAAAAAAGAGTCGATTTTGTGTAAGAATTTTATTTTTCTTTATCTTTTGTCAGAAAATGGCTTGGTTGAGATGGTGGTGTGTGTGTATGTGGGGTGGTGGTTTTCCATTTTGTTTTCCCTACCACCATCCAAGTCTAGTAGGAACTGTTTCTGACTTTGGCCAAGAACTTCACAGCTGCTGCTCTTCTTCCTAGTGTATTCAAAATAAGTTGTGCAGACTTTTAGCATCATACAATGAAAAAAGGGTCCTAAATGCTAGAGAATATATCCCAACCTTCTCTCTTACCTATCAGTCTGAGTGGATGAATGGACACATGCTTGTGCTTCTTGTTGAAATTAATCTTAAAGCCCTAAAAAAGGCACAATTAAAAATTTATTTGTTTAAATTCCTGACTTCCAAAGAGATACTTGAGTGTTTTATAAATAAGGTTTTGTTATGAAACAGATGAACTGTCCTTGTGAGCTGTTTCTGGCATCCTTGAGAATTTAATTCTAAATTGTGAGCTTTCTTCTCTCTGGAGATTGAAAAAGAAACAAAAAATTATATGGGTAAACCAACAGCACATCTAGGATGGATCCATAGAGATTAGTAGGCTCAGAGTTAATGGTCTGCAGTTCTTCCAAATAAATAGTATTCCCAAATGTGGACCACATTTAAAAAAGCACAATCTGATTTTAGTAAATGCTGGAGTGCTCTGTGTAGCAGGAAAGGTTGTATTGTGCTGAGGGATTACAATTTAGGATTCTCCTGGATTTTGATGTTTTCAAAGCTACTCAATTGCCCTCATTAGTGCTTTCCTTTTCCAATTGCTTCTGCAGCAGCAGGAACATGCCAGAGACTCTCTTGTTTTTGCTGGTGCAAGTAGTAACCTGATTCTGTCCTTGCTCACTAAGGGGCTTTATTGTTGCAGTTCATGTGTTTTAATAAAAATCCCTTATAGTAAGCAATAAACTATCTAAGCTTCTGACTTATCTTCTTGTCAGTCCCTTCCTGGGCACAGGGAGGAGGTTGAGGAAGAAGGGTTTAAGTGTACCTGCAGTCATGCAGCAGCAGCATATAAAATGCTGCCAGCTGCAACAGATGTGCCTTACACCTGCTAAGCCCTTGCTAGCAAGCTGGCCTGGCACCCTCTGGTTGTGTAGCAGGCAGGAGTACAGTTTGATCACACTTTCATTTCAGGTTTAGACAATCTCAGTTTTTATGGATGATGTTTATTAAGTGAATGTCCTGATCAAACTGAGCATCTCGTCGTCTTTGCAGAGCAAAAGTCTCTGCTATCCAGACTTGTGGCATGAAAGACAAAAAAACATTATCAGTGTAAATGCTTCACATGTTCTATGTCTGGAAACTCTGTGGATTCTATATGTACTCCTTCATACATCTGTACATGTATGTCCAACTCTCTTTTCCCAGAAGAGTAAGGGGAGAATTGTTCTGCTCCATAACATTTTTTTCTTGTTAGGCTTCAGACTGTTTGATAATGAGTGGTAAAAGTCAAATAGGAAACACCACATAAAACTGTACAAGTGTCATCAGTAAATCACTTACTTGCTGCTAGGACAGAGGAAAATGGATGGGATTAAATACGGATAGATCTGAGAGAATGACATGGAAAGGTGGAGGGAAGCACTTGCATGTGAAACGATCAGACTGAATATCTTTGGATCATTTCATTTTTGAAGAAAACATCTGTCATCCAGTTTCACACTTATGACATTCTCTTCTATCATTCAAACTGTTCTTAATTCCTCACTGCAAAAGGGAAGTTTCTTATTAGATGGAGTGAACTTAATTAATGCTTGTCTTTTGTGAGAGCAGCCTGAGGTGTACTGCAAAACCAGAGCAGCCTCATCCGATTCAGCAGACCTACCGTGTGACCAGCTGCCAGAGGTTGGACTAGGGAGTCAAAGGGAAAGGCTTGTAATCAATTTAGAAAAGCATATAGCTGGGCAGGGAGAGAAGTGTTTCATTTTCAATTTCTGCATGGTGATTTGAAGGACACAGAGATGATTCACGTGAAGGGAATTGATTTTTCACCCCCCCTCTTCTAAACCTAAGTGAGCTGAGTTTAAAACTCTAGAAGGATTTTCTGTGAGATGTTCACGCAGCTCTGGTGGTGACAGTATCTTGGCTTCAGTTCTGAATTTTGTTCTAAATTTAGGATTCCTCTTTGCCTCTCTCTTGGAAATGTAGTTGTTCCCTTCCCTGCTTGGTATCAATAACAGTCTGCCTCCCTTTTAGCATTACTTCTGAACTCAATAGCTGCACAGTGTGTGAATCTCTTTATATCTTCTGTGACTATCACCATGTTGTGGACATAGATTATTTTTGCTTTCACAGAAGCAATTTACAATAGATGAATCCTTGTTGACACTTCTGGGCAGGCAGAGAAAAGTTGTATCACAACAGTCTCAGCTCTGAATCAGAGAAATGTTGTCCTTACCACCTCCTCCCACATTTCAGAAACTGTTTTGTTTGAGTTATCCATGTTTCCTATATTTTCTTGGCCAAAAGTAAACAAAAATTGAGTGTAAACCTTGAGGTCATGTCTGAAGGACAGATTGTTATTATTTTTTAATTCCTTTATTCATCGGGTCTCTTATTAACATGTTGCTACAGATTTATATGTAGCTGCAGGAGCACCACCAGCATTCCTGTTGTGTGAAATGTCTTGTCTGCCTTCAAAAATTATGAAGAGACAGCAGGCAGAAAGACAATAGATCAGCCAGAGTGTCTACAGATGTTTTTAATCCGATCCTGTTATTTATACAGTGTCATAGGTATGCATGTTGTTTTATAGATATATAAAACCATGAGAGTTTCTTGTCCTGAGGGGCTTACAACATGCAAGATGGTAAATTAAATCCTGCAAGATTTCTGGTCATCCTGTTCAGTGCCCAGTGTGTATAGCTTATAGCAAATGCAATATGGAACATCCCCACTTCTCACTGGCTGTGTGTGTAAGGGCAAGAAACACATGAGAGAGCTGCTAATGGATCTTCAGGGCCTCTGACAGAGAATTCCAGTGTATGAACAGAGTTAGGGTTTGCTTTTGTCCAGTTAGTTACTGTGGAGGAGCTCAAAAACATGCCCAGTGTTTGTTTCAGCTCTGTGTGTGTCTTCATGTGGAGCTCTGCAGGGTGAATTTAAGAACTGTGGAGAGGAGAGGCAGCTGAATAATTTCCTTACTAATGAAATGAGATGACCATTTCAGAAGCCTATTCATAAGTGGTTTTTAAGGTCACAAAGTTATAAACCAATTACATACTCTTTACTAGCATTTTACAGCTACTGGTCTGGTAGAATTCATACATTCAGAATATGTCTGATGGAGATTTGTGCACTTTGCACTCCAGTCTTCCTTCTTTGTGCCATGAAATGTTGACTGGAAAATTTGACCCTGAAATTTATTCTTGCTTTAATATAAGTTCTGTGTGAGGAGTGCAACCTGAGAAGCGATTTTATGGCCTCTGCTACATGGTAAGGAAAATCTTGACTCCTGATAGATAATTTTTCTAGTCCTGAATTCTGACCCCAGGATGGGGCACTGTTGACCTCATTACATTGTTTCAGGCATGATATCCATTTTTCCATGCTACCTGAGAGTGATTTATGTTGTTTAGAATGTCTCCATGTGATACAGATCTTGAATTTTTTTCAGTTATTTTTTGATTTGTGGAGGTCATAAAAATAATTGTCTGATATCTTTGACTATATAAATACCTCTCCTGCCCACCTTCAACTTCATTTTCCTTCTCCCATGATATTCCTCATTTTCAAGATTTGAAAATAACTGTAGGACAGAGAGAAATGGGAAAAAATCTGGAAGTTGGAAGCTCAGAAAACAGTTAAGTGGGGGTTTTCCTTGCAATAAAATTATTGGGCAGGAGCCAGGTGCATGAGAGCTAGAGAAGAGGAATTGCACAAGTTGTTTCTCTGTGTGTTGTAGTCTGGAGGAGGAAAAATGAGTGGAGCTAAAACAGGGCACGACTCCAGGGAGGGAGCCTTTTATGACAGCTTTCTGGGAGAGTGGAAACTAGGAGAAAAGATGGCCAGAACAATGTGCATGAAACATGTTTGTTTTACTTAGCTCAGACTGCTTCTTAAAAAATTTAAGCGAAGTTAATTAGCACTTGCAAGATGCTGCTCGAAGTTGCTGAATTGCTTCCTGTCTTTGGGCTAGTTCATTTAGAATTAGCCAGTTCCAGGCTGAGATTGCCAAGTTTCTAACCCTGACTGAAAAAAAACCCCAAACAACTGAGTTAATGGGCTCACACCCATCTAGAACACCTCTGTGCCTCCCCTTCAAAACTCAGAGTGCTTCTGACACTCCCTCATTCCACACTGCAACAGGGATACTCGCAGAGGGGAATGACTCCCACACAAACCCCAGCTGAGTAATGTGGCCTCCTTAGGGCTGGGGAAAACAAGCATGGGAAGAGGACAGAAGACTTGGAGTCCTGGGTGGCATGGAAAAGGTGACTAAGGAGCAAGTAGCCACACTTTTTTATAGCCCAAGGATTGGAGCAGCCTCAAGCGATATTGAGGCAGCGGCAGTTCCAGGGTGATGGTCCTGGGGCACTTGCTGCCATGTGGGAGTACAAATGCTTTCAGGTGGGCTTGGGCTCACGAGTGATGAGGCAAATAAAATGTCATGAGGGTGTTTTGAAGGCAAAAGCATCCTCTCTGTTGCAGAAGGTGCCTGGAAAAGTGAGGGATATGTTGGTGTAGCATCGCCTCATGCTCACCCTCCTCTTGTGCTCTTTATCCAGACATTGAGGCTGGCTCAGTGTGCCATTCACATGGAACAGCAGGTCACAGGCAGTAAATATAATATGAAATAATCACTTTGGGACAGTAAAAATTTGCTTTTGGGTTCTCTTACAGGGTGTAAATACTTTGGATGCTATTTGAATACAGTTGAATAGCGAAGTGGTTTTGCCTTTTAGCACTTTCCTTCTCTTAAGCTGAAAGAGAGTAATTGCTAAAATCTAAGGCTATTCAGGCAAAATTTCATTGCTGAAAAGCAGGTTATGCATGCAAATCTGCATGGTACACATGTTTGATTTGATGTCTAAGTTTCAAATATGTATCCAAATTTTAAGATGCTGGCAGAGATTCAACCAGGCTAATATCAAACTTCAGCTGTTGCTTCAACACTCTGGATATGTATTTTGCCTAATTTATGTTTAGTTCTAACAGTGGCAAGCTGTGTTGCCCTAACTGTAGTTTCAGAAAAAGCTGTAGTGGTTTTTTTTTCTTCTGTTGTTTTGTTGTTCCAGAAAACAGTGAAGTTACTATGAAGGTTCTGGTCTCCTTAGAAAGTTAAATTTCTTTTAAAAATCCTTTTCTTTGGCTTTAGATTTATAAGCTTTGAGCATAAAATAGGGCCATTGAGAATGTGCAGCTCTGGACCTGATTTTTGTGTTGACATGGCCAGTTTACCATACACTGAATGTTGGTATTTTAAGATAGGCCTCAGACAAACATTACTTCTGCAAATGTAAATCATGATGGTCACACCACATAACTTTAGCCACTTCATTTCAGGGGTTCCCTTTTGCTTTAGGCTAGTGGAGAGAAAGATTCCTTCCAGAGAAGGAACCCTGTGAACCATCTCTGAGAGGAGATTGAAATGGGACTGTCCTCTCAAAAGTGTCTCATCTTACTCTGTGTATTTAAGCACTTCTGCAGGAATGTCACAAAATTGTTCTTTCCTTTTAAAAATAAAACTCAAAATCCCATTGAGTAGGAAACTAGGTAGTAATTGGAGGCTTTTAGTGAAAATCTTAGTACTGTATAACTAAATTGTACACCATTGTACACATTGTAGCAGATTGCAGTTCTGCACCATTGTTCAGCTAACATTTGCATGAAGTGCACAGAGTTGGAAGTGTGTGTAAAGTAAGAGTTTCTTCTTTTTCTTAATGGGAAGAGAGGAGGAAAGCAGCCTAAAACACTTCTTATCAGATGCAGTAATCTTAAATCATCTGGATTTAAAATTAAATTCTGTCCTGATTCTCTCCAGGGAGTACTAAATTGGAGAATACCATTCCTAAACCATGACAAAATCCTAGAAGCCAGTGGGAAGGAAGAGAGATTATGAAATATACAGAACAAAATCTGAAGCACTAGGAAATCAGAATAGTGAAAATTGGATGTGTCAGTGGTGTATAAATCTTTGCAGATTTGTTTCCATTCCTGGAATGCAGAGAATGCCTTGATTGAAGACAACAATTAAGAGAAATGTAGCTTGAGAAGGCATGTGGTTCACCACCTCCCTCAGGAAAGCTTGGTATCAGTAGAGGAAAAAAGATATTTCAATTGTATTTTGGAATAGGACATTCTGTTCTGTGACACACTGCTGTGAAATCATGGTATCATGGTGGTCTGGGCTGGTGTTTAGTCTGCACTCTGCTGAAGACTCCTTTCTGTGTGAGAGAGAATTCAAAACAAGTAGCTCCTACAATTTTGTGGGTTAAAACAAAACAAGCAACACTTGTGATGTGGTTCATTGCTGTAAAGCAAGGAAAAAGATACAGAATGAATCACTGGAAACCCAGGGCTATGAAAACATCTGCCGTGTTAAATATTCACATCCATGATCTTGATGCCCAAGCCATTGGCAGCCATGGGAGTTTCAGGCAGAGTCACATATGTCCTTTAGTTGTTTGCCTGCCTTTAAATGGCAAAATTGAAGAGCATGAAGCATTCCAAAATCAGGAACACATAAATCTGTTACATAGGACAAGTCGTGGGTCAGATCCATGTGTGTTCTGAAGGTCACCACTGGTGATCTGAGGAATGGAGTGCAAAATACAATATATTTGTGAGAGTTGGGTTTTTTGGGGAGCAGGACAGTGGGAAAAAGTGAAGAAGCAATGAGAGAGAACCTCTGTGAAATGTGTGTCATTATTTACACTTATCACAATATCAAGGTGCTGTGGGCACAGCTTCATTTTAATGGGATTTGATACAGGAATGGCATCAGGGCTTGTGGTAGGTACACACGGGCTTCTTCCTTCCATATGTTTTTCAGGTGCTTTTTAGAGTCAGCTGATTGTAGGTGTTTCCTGCAATTCAATTAAAGTTTTCCACATTTTCTTCCTCATTTATGTCTAGTCAGGGTAATGCTGAGGTGCCTTCTACCTGCAGTTGCTTAATCTGGCACAAAGGAAATCCAATAGTAGTATGCAAAAAAAGAGAAGAAAAGATTTAATCAATTTACTGGGTAAGTGCTGTCTTCCATTAGTTGAAACAATCACTAGAGCAATTAAATGCCCACATATCCATGGCCAGTGTAGAGTCTTGTTTGTCTTTCCAGTTCTTCCCTTTGGGATTCCAAAATTCATGCTGGGCTTTGTCAATTAATATCTTTCTAGTGAGCGTGACAATTACAGTTGTTATTTCAAGGGAGAATGTCTCATAGCTATACATTGTTAATTCTCCTGTCCCAAATGATCTCCCAAAGGGGACATGAAGTTACAGGTGCACATCCATGAGAGGAGAAGAAACATTTTAGGATGTTAATGTTAATAAAATGAAAGAAAGGCATGAGAGAGCCATAAGACATGGCATTCATGTTGCTTATTGAGGTCACTTTGTTGCCCAAAGTCTTCACAAAACCTTTGGTATTATTCAGTATGTCTGCTAGCACAGACAGGGTTGCAAAATTAAGTGCTTGAAAGTTAAAAAGTGACCAGATGACCTTAAACTGTAATCAGCATTTTTGTTCTTTTCACAGATTTTGATAAATTGTACTTCTGAACCTTGCCTACACGTGTTGTGTCCTTCAGGTATACTATAGAGGAATTCTTCCTCCTTGTCAAATCTGGTAGAGTGACTTTGATCCATCACCTAATTCTGGATAAACTTTCTCAAAAATCCACATAAATAAATTTAAGGAAAAAACCACAAAGAATGGACTTCTCCTACAGCTGTAATTAAGTACTAGATCACAGGAAAACCTTTCTGGTGTTTGATAAAAGAAGTGATGTTTAGCAGGCTGGTTTTTACTGCTGTTTGCTAATAATACTGTGTTCAATTTTTAGTTCAACAAAGCTGGATAAGAGACTGTGGTGCTAATTTGAGCTGAGTATTACTTGAATCATCAAAGCTGTTCTAAAACCAAATGAAGCTCAACAAATGGCTTAGTCTTGCTTGTATATGGAGCAGGGAGGAGTGAGAGAAAACCTATCCACCTAATTATGAATTTGTTGTTGTTCTCTTGCCCAACTGCACACCAAGATGGAAAGCTTTATTTCATTTGCTAAACTGTCCTCTCAGTTATGGGGGAAAACGAGCTGCATGCAGTTCCCCAAAGCAGTATGTAGCATGAATTATTTACCCCAAGAATAACTCTGGTTCTACATTCTGACAAAACTCTCAGTGCTGGCTATTGCTGCTTATAGAATCACACTGTCAACACGTTGTATTTTTCTCCAGCCCTACTGTTAGACTTAGTTATCAAACAAAACAATTCCACAACCACATGAACAGACCAAGCAACTTTGTGACCAGCAGGTCCATAGCTCATACAACAAATGTTTAGATCAAATTTGTTTCCAATCCGCTCTGGTCAGACCTGTTGCTGTCTCAGCCCTCTGAGCCCTGCATTGGGCACCAAAAAAGGCTGTTGTGGTTTAGGAATGGTATTCTCCAATTTAGTGCTCCCACTGAAACACTCCTAACCACAAGCCACTCACTTGCTCTGTCTCTCTCCCCCTGAGGTGGAATGGGGAGGAGAATTAGTGGCAGGAAAAGCAAAGATCACTGGCTGAGATAAGAACATTTTCCTGAAAACAGCAATAAAATAAGAAACAAATAGGAACAGCAATAGTTTTAATAACAAAGTGTACAAGATGAGCGAATGATTCACATGTGACTGCTCACCACAGCTGCTCTGGTTGACAAAACTAGAACAGTTTGGTTGACAAGAAGATACTTGGGTCATTGTAGATGTTCATTTCCATTTTTAAAATATTTCACATTAATTTAGTTTTACCAACAATACTATTGAAATAACAGACCAAGGGAGAAATGACAGTGATGTAATTATAAGAGTTTTGCATACATTTTCCCACTCATATCTCTCAGGATCTAAGGCATCTGGCAGAAAATAACCTGAAGGGGACATCTCTGTCACCTTATGCACTCTATCATAATTTTCCTGTGCTTAAATTACATGTTGGTTTTTTTTTTCCCATAAACTTTTATGTTTTGATTCATGAATGGTTTTGAGAATGTTTTCCATAGGAGGAGTTTGTTCATCTCAAGTTGTCTTACAGATGTGATGAATGCTGCCTGTGTCTTCAAAGCACAGATAAACGCTGAGGAATAAAAGGAAGTTAGATTAGCTAAATCAGATGATTGGATCATCTACTCAGGCATGTAAGTTAATTGAACTGCCTTTATAAAAACTGTGGAAGCAGTTCTCCATCAGGTCACTCCACCAGCAGCAGAACAAACAGACCCTGGTTTCTTACAGATATGCCTGAATAACTGGAGTTTTTGGTGTCTGGGAAGATGTGAGGTCCAGCAGATGCCTTTTTACAGATAGGATGATTTCAACCCTGCTGCTGTGTGGGCATTTTTGCCTGTCTGGTAAGGCTGGAACAAAAGTTAAAGCCTTTCTCTCTGTTGAAGTGTTGAGACTCTCTCTTCTCAGCTGAACTATCTAATATCATAATGCTTGATGAAAATCACTGTCTTTGAGGAAATTAGTTTATTGATTATTCAGAAATTACTGGTGAGAAAGAGAGATAAGGATCATTTCTTTGGGAAGCCTTGGTATAAAAAGTTATAAGGTAGTGAAGGATCAGAGATAAGTATTTTTAGTGCAGTCTGACAAAAGAATTCTGGTTTTCTTCACTCCTTCATAATATAGGGAAGTTCAAAATTATTAAACTTGTTTTGGGCTTGGTGGGTTTTTTTGGTGTTTTGGGGTGGGGTTTTTTGGCTTTTTTTGTTCTAGGTTTTGGTTCTGGTCTTTTTTTAGTTGTAGATCACCTTTAAAATACAGTGCTTTGCATACAGTGGAAGCTATAACATCCATCAGGATATGCTTGTGATGTGAAAATTGTGTGTTTTTATTCTTCTCATAAGGTGAAGGAAAATGGCTTTCCTTTTTTAAAGTGTGACACAGGCATTTTTCCTTGCCTGTTGCTTTGGAATGCTTCTTCCTTACTTGTCTTTAGCATTTTCCACTTTTTTAGTAAATACTCAAGGAATTTTAATTGAACTCTGCTACTGAATCAGTCCCAAATCACAAAACCCCCCCTCTTTAAGCCCTTCTAAATGCTTCCCAAAGCACATAGTTCTGAATTAAAATCAGTGCGAGGAAATGTACAATAGGGAGAGGGAAAGCCAGGGAAATAACACCTCCTAATTTGTGTAAAGTAAATTAATTAGTGTAATATGCAAGATAAGAGGGAAAGGCGAGTTCTTGCCTTTGACACTGGAACCTCAGGATAGAAACATCCTAAGGAGGAACTTAGTCTCAATTCATGCTGATAATTAATGCTCAAATTTTGCTGTTTCTTAGAAACTTATCTCCCCCTGTCTTGCCCTAATCTTTCACTGAATTTTTGCTTCAATAGGATTTTTTAAGAATAAAGAGGGAATAGAAAACATTTCCTTTTTTTTTTTTTTTAGTTATAATGTATCTGAAATAGCAACAATTATGCTACAGAAAACCCAGTCTCGGTAATATGACCAAGTGAATGAAGGCATTCTGAACACTGCTGAACTTAATTGTCATGTAAGAGCCTAATGATAGCCAATTCCAATTTCTTCATCCAGCAAAAAGGATATATGCAGCTTTGTGTGGGAAGAGAATACATTTTATCTTGCAGTAGGAAAACCTCACTAGAAGTTGATTGTGTCACTCAGTGCTAATGTTTCTGTTTCTGAAGACTAACTATGAGCAAAAAAAAAATGATAGTGCAGAACCTGATTTGAAATCCAGTTTCTCTCTTTGCTCCCCCTTCCTTTGTAGAAAGGGATGCTGTGCTGTGGACCTGTACTAAGGTTGCTTCAACAGTTGGATGCAGAGATTCACATTAGATGGAGAAGACAACAGGCTCCAGGACATTTCATTCATACATGATTCATAGGATTGTATCCATTCTGGCTTCTTGCTAGCCTGTGACTTATAGGGAGCACTCCTGTGAAATCCTCTTTACAATTGCTGGAGAGTAGCATGAGCTGCTGCTTCCAGCCAACCCCATCTCCTGGCTGTCAGCTCTCCATCTTTCTTTCATCTCTGAACACAAATTTTCCCAGCTTCCCTTAAGTGGTGAATGCCCCCAAGAAACAGTTTTTATCAGTAAGATTTCCAGTGATAATTTGTAGTGACTTGTCTTGACTGAAAGGAGTAGAAGGAAATAAGTTGTATCATTTTCCTCACTACTTCAAATATTAGCAGGAGAATTTTGAGGATGGGGTCCACTGGATCAGTGCTTTATGTAGGCCTAAGCCATTAACATCATTGCATAGGGTGTAACATGTTTCCATCACATAGAAATAGATAATGAGGCAGTCTTGCTCAATTTCCTGACAGGGCACAAAATCAATAGAGGTGAATGAGAATCAAAATCATAATTATATACATGAGGGTTTTCCTCAGTCCCAGTGAAATACATGAGAGGCTGCACTAATTCTGTTCCTGCTGTTTGTCTGTTCTGTGCCTATGTGCTCTCCATTCCTTGGCCTCCAGATCTACTACTTTGTTTATTTTCATAAAATTGACTCTGACTTTTTTGATAGACAGTTAGCAAATATGCAAGTCTGTGAAATTACACAATACAGACGAATGCAGATGGCTTTTTAGGTTTCTTTTTATCCAAGATTTATATATTGAAACAAAGTTGATGTCCTTGCCATTGCTTATCATCATGAATAGTCTGCCAATGACATTGTAAAATACTTCTGCATCAGAAAACCTTATGTGTCAGCCTTCATATTTTTTGCTTGGTATCAGAAAGTATTTCTTTGGTTGCCATGTTTTCTACATACTTTCCATGTTGGCATGATCCTATTAATCCCATGATACAGATGTGAGCATCTTGGATCAATATAAACTGTAATTTTTTTTCTTTTTTTTTTTCATATCAAGCTATGCAAAAAGAAAATCAAGAAACTGAAAATAAAAGCCATGGGGAGCTGTTGACAGACAAATAAAAGAAAGCATTTTTAGGTGATCCAGGTTGTAGCAAAAGAGGCCAAAACTTGGTGTGCAATTACAAGCAATCATCTGAATTTTTTCCCCATGAAAGAAGGGGCTTACCTTAAAAGATTACAGACTCATCCCTCACAATTAAAATAAAATAATTTACTTTCATCCTTAGGTAATTTTGTCTTGGTTGCTAGTTGTGTTTCTAATGTAATTGGTAGAACCCTCAGTCTTGTCAACTTTCAAAACCTTTTAATGCTGTAGAAAAGCAGCTGACTGTTTCTGGAAGTAGGTAACTGAGTATTTGACCTATATTATCTTTACTGTACTCTTTGCATTAAAAACCCCCTGATTTTAATTTAGTTGCTGAGGAGTTCCAGATACTGAGCTTTGACATGGTGAATGTCTTTAAATAAAGGATGTCTCTAAGTTCAAGGTTTGATTCTTTACTTCCACCTCCCAGAACTGACAAGACTTTCTTGTAGATCCTCATATAACCGTTTTTCAGACATGTATTAACTCCTTTCCACAAGTAAGAACTGCTGACTAAATACTTCTTAGTATTAAATTAAATAGTAAGCAAAAAAATGGGGAATTTCTCTATAAGGAATTCACAATAGAGGTTTTCATTTTAAGAAAAACTCATAGTCTCGAGTATAATCATGGGAAAAAGCAAGAAAATTTGTCAGACTCACTTATCTGAAGCTGCCCATTGTGACAACTGTCTTTCCTCACTCCTGGAATATGTGTAAAGCAAACCAATGACATGGAATATTGTTCAGCTTGTAGAGTTTGAAGCTGTCACAGGCTTATGCTTGAGAGAGACCTTAAGAACACAAAGAACAGCAGGAGATCTCCTCACAGGCTTTTTATTTCTCCCACAACACCTGCTGCTAACACCATCAAGTTCACTCCAGAGTAAATTGTTGTGGAAGAGGCACTCTTTTGCGTGTTTTTAGCAGGATCCCAGAAGCTCAGGCTGTCTTGGCAACAAAAATAATCCAGATGTAGGTGAGATGGCTTAAGAATAAGGGGGTTAGATGCCTAGGAGCTATGCTGTGAGTTTGGAGGAGTTTGCCATAGCAAATAGGAAGAAAACAAGAGTTGAGATCCTTGTTTAAAAACGATGTGTGATTTTTAAACTTTCTTTCAAATATGTTTGAGTTGAGTCTCATACTTCCCAACAGATATGGGGATCTTATGGCATATTTATATATAGACTTGCAGTTCTGGTTTTGTGTTACCACCGCAGACGAGGCTGCTGCAAACAGTGTTGGCAGAGAACTGGGATGTAAAACGGAGAGGGCTCCTTTTCAGAAATCTAACCAAAATGAAGTAAAGCTGAGCAATTCTAATGAAGAGAACTTGTGAGAAGACTTGTAGAATTTTTATATTTCTTGAAATGGTGCTAACAGGAAGGCCCTTAGATCATTCTAGAGCCTTCTCTGGCCTCCTCTGTCTTCTGTGCAACTCATGGCTATTAAAGGTGTTATTGGAAATTAGTTCTGATTTAAGGAAGAGACAAAGCTCAAACCCTTTTAAAAACATTTGACAAGCCATATTGAGTATATACCTTATTTGTGGATTATAACTTGTAATTTATTTTTGCACACAGTATACAAAGTTTTTGTGAATACATCACCAGTGAAGATGAACATCATTGCACATTTAAGTCCAGTGGCTGGTGGTGCTGCTTTGGTTTAGAGACCTTGATCCTTACTCCACAATTAAAAAAAAAAAAAAAAAAAAAAAACCTCACGTCCTCTTTAGGAAAAAATTGAAATCTNAAATCAGTGTTCTGTTATCACTGGATATGTAAAGGTATCTTTGTTGGATTGTGGAAACTCAACTTTTACATATCTTAGTTTATCTCTTTGGTTTGTAATGCTGTGAAAGCCAGCATGCCTAGTGGGGGGCACACATACATTTGTCTGTATCTTTTCTTTTTTTAGGGTTTTCAGTGCTGTTGTCTTAGTCACACCTTTGCTCCTTTTGGGCTTACTATGCAAATAATTGTAAGAATGGGGCTTATAGTTGATGGGAAGTGTATTCTTCCAGGTTACTTGTTAAAAAGAATTCAGGATGAGCAACATAAAATCCAGCATAATTCTGAATGAGAGTACCTACATGAGGATTTAGTGATTTAAGTATTTTATTAGATTAATTTGGATTTCTGAGTGTACTTAGGTAATTGAGCTTTCCAACATGCTATGAAATAATTTCCTGCTGAGTTCAGTACTGTGGATTTTTAACTTGAAGATGTTCATACTTTTTATTTCTTCTGCCTCTTAACCACATTATCAAGTAAATTTTGATACTTTTTTGTTGTTGTTGCTACTTCTCAACTCACTCCCATGTGATACCTCTTAGCCACTGTATTTTAGGTGTCCAGAGATGCTAATAAGCTCCAACAATTTTGGTCACCTCAAAACTTGTCTTAATGCTGCAAGTTTCTCTGAAGCTGTGTTAGTGTATCAGAATGCTCCAAGTTTGCCACTGCAACAACTCAGCTGGGGTGTAAAAGCTTTGACTGTACTGAAAAGTTGCTTTTATAAGATTTCTCTCTCCTCAGATGCTGTTAGCTAATGGGTAGCACCTAGGATTGTTGTTGAACAGATATGCTCCCTGATTTTTGGTGGTTGTTTTCAGTTGGTGTTGACATGGCACAAAGGCTGATGAGACATGAAAAACAAAGGGTTTTTTGTGCTTTTTGTGCCTCTGGATGCCAGTGCCCAAGGTAATGATTGGTAGGTTTCTAGAGGTTCAGCCAATTGTTTGGCTGTGATTCAAAGACTTCAGGGGTGTGTTTTGGAAACACATTTCTATAGCAGGCACATGATAAAAAACAATCTTTTCCCCAGTGCTGGTGCAGGGAAATTAAATAAGTCATAGTGGCTTGTTCCACATGCTCTATTTACATGTAAGCTCTACCATGCTGGTTCATACACAGGACTGTTCACAGAGGCATCTTTTGGCTTCAAAGACCAACACAGTTTCCCAAAAAACAGGGCTGTTTTGTTTACTTGTGCTCTGTACAAGCTTATGAGGGAACCAATGTCCACTATTTCCTGACAGCCAGGGCAGGTTGTCCCCAAAGAGGCAAACAGCTGAGCTAAAGGCTGTGGCTGACACAGGAGAGTTGCTGATGTGACAGCACCGTGGCTCTTAATGACAGGTTTACTGCTATTCTTGCTGCCCTGAAGGATTTTTTGCTGAAGGTAGGAATACAGTGCAGGCAGGGAGAATTAGAGAGCTGCTGGTTCAGATTGCTGGCTTTGCTTGTAATACTGCTTGGCATAGCTTGTAAGGAGATCTTTTGTATAACCTGAAGTTTGTCTCTGTCAGCTCAGCTGTAACTCCCTTGTCTCTGGCTGCAGTTCTTTATTTGGTATATGAAAAGCAGATATTTGAATTACTGGGAGTAGGGGAGGAATGCAGGTGAAGAGAACTTCCCTGTGCTGGCAACAAGGAATTATTATCCAGGTTTAATAATCTGAAACATTAGAGAAGTGGTCACTGCATTAGGTATCAGAGAAAGGAAAAAAGGATTGACTTGAGACATTTTTGAGCCACATGATATTTGAATATATTGACATGTATTCAAATTGCCTTTAAAACATTGACTCCAGTGCTCATTTTCTCCAGACTTTAAAATGTGGCTGTGCATTGTGGGGTGGAGGGTTTGACTCGCAGAAGCAAAGGTTTATCTGTAAGCAGTGCTTTTTTTTTGGTGAGCTATAATTTTCAAAAAACTAATCCTTGAGAGACTGCCAGGGGAGAATTTGTTCAAAAACCTTGGAGCAAAAGCTTTAAATGAATTGCAAAAAGAAGGAAGCCTTTTGATGTTTAAAGAAGTTTGTCAACATGCTCTCAATGTGTCAGGATGTGTGTCTCTTCCCCTCTCCCTGCCTCTTGTTGAATGTCCTGTTGCTTGATCTTGTGAAATAAAGCTGGCCTGTGCCTAGGACTGGGAATAAACTTGGTTCTTCTTCTGAGATAAAAGACATTTGTTTTTTGTAAAAAGGTCTATTCACATAAGAACAAAAAAGAAAATCTAAAAAAAATTTTAAAAGTCCTATGATAGCAGCTTTTGTGAATGAAAAGCGGTTAAAGGAATAACCAAGAACAAATTCTTTTTGTTGAGCCTGGTGAGAGGTGCCAAAAGGAAGCTGGAGATGAAGGGAGGAATATGAATAAAACTTATTTTATGTTACATTTCTCTCAAGTTAAACCACCTATGACACTGAATTCAACTTGTCAGTTTGAATGTTGTAACAGACCAAGCAGCAAAGCTACACTTGGGAGAGACAATATTCCAAATGGCATTTGCAAGGACAGTCCCTTAAGCTCACCAGTTTTAAGCTCACGCATGCACACAGCTATCCAAGCATGTCACCATGGGCGTGTTCAGGAGCAACCAGGAACTTGCTTTCCATGTTCTTTTTTCCCCTGTTCTGCTGGTGGTGTCACCTGAGAAAGCCTCTAGCCCTGCAGTGGCCTCTTCTCCAGACAGCCTTTGACCATGGCATGGTCCCAGTGCTTCCATTAAACTGAGCCAGAGCCTTTGATCTCCCAGCCAGGAGCCAGGTCCCACTATTTTGGGTGGAGGCAGTCCCCACTCATCAGTCCTTGGGCCCTTCTGAGCTGTGGCATCCAGGTTTGCCACACACAGGTGTTTATTCCTTAGTTCTCCTTCTTTTTCCCTATGAAAGTGCAGGTTACTTCTGTAACCAGAAGGAGACAGCACAGACACTCACCTACACGTTCTGCTTTGCACACAAGTCATATTTTGTTGGTGCAGACCACTCCCTTAGCCCTCTCTCTCATCTCCTGCAGCTTCTCTAAATGGCCATGAGCCACATGTTCAGGGCTGTTATGGACTGAAAAACTATTGCTACCAGAATATGAATATCTATTTATAAAAGAATTAAAGACAGTTGGATGCCCAAAACATTTGAATTTCAATTGGAAATATTCACTCTTGCTAACTGAATGTAATATTTTGCCAGATTTCCTTTAAATGACATAATGATAAAAGAACTCAACCTGTTTTCAAATGGCTGCATATTAATAGCTTTGAGCAGGTGCTCTGGAAATCAAGGGAGTCTGTGAAATTTCAGAATGCCCCCTCCTCCCATTGAAAGCTTATTTCTAAAAAGTGCACATGTCTTTAGTCTGGTGTAGCAAATGTGTGAGACTATGATCTGTTTGTACTTCTGCTGTTTTGAGATTGATATTTTTGTAAGGATTCATCTTGCATCTGTCTCAAGTGGAAATTCCACAAAAGCTTAGTCAAAAGACCTCTAAAACGTATCATTTTAGGGTCCCTAAAGTGCAAAAACAGTTAGCATAAAGCTTCCAGGAAGAAAAACACCAAACAACAAGAAAAAGCCCTAAACTCTCTGAAATGTCTTTTGTCACCTGACCTGCAATTGCTCCAAAAAGCTGGCACAGAAAACTACAAAACTGCATTTCATCTGCAGTTACAGACTGATAGATATTCTTTGTGGCTGACAGTAGGCAGTGAGGCGTAATTTTTTTTTTTTTTCCCTATGGCTGTTTAGCACAGTAAGTAAATTTAGGTCAAACTCTCAGTCATTTGATCATATGCCTGGAGATGTAATACATTTTGTCTAATAGCCAGGGGAAACAGTCATTTAACCGTGTAACTGTTTCATTTCTTTAAGCGACTAATTTGACGGACAAGGCACAGTTCACAGGAAAACAATGGATCCTCCAATGGGATGTTCTTAGCCTGACCTTTCTGCCCAGCTGGATACCAGTGGGCTCTGTTAGCAGGGAGATCTTTGCCAGCTCGAGGGAAGGGTTTCAGCATCATATCTGTAATGCACTTACATCGTGCGGTGCATTGCATCATGTGGCTACCACAAATAATTTGCCTCTCTCTTTTTCTGCCACAAGGTTTCTGAAGTAGGGTACAAAGGAAGAGCATTTAGTTAAAAGAAAAGCAAACTGTTTGCTTTACCTTTAGTTTCAGAAGGGCAGGGGCTTGTGTATTTTTCACCCTTCTTGATCCTGAAGACGGAATTCAGCACTTTATTTTACAGCTAAAACAGCAGGTGGATTTAAAATGAAGGGACAGCTGTATGGATGAGCTGCTGTATAAGCAGATTATAAAATATTCAGTTTGTAGAGGTGGAACTTATCTACCCTCAGTAAGGAACTCTCTGCTGGTTGTTATTTGACAAGTTCAGCCATCATCTCTTGAAGATAAATGTTGGTATTGCCATTGTAGCTCTGATTAATTCCACATTGGCCTCTTTATCATCGTGGTTTTGTCTCTTTGGAAAGGTTTAGTTTCTAATGGAAATATATTTTGCAGGTCTACTTTAATCATTATAAACCGCCTATACTCGTAGTTTAGCGCTGTCAACTGAGCATTTCCAATTATTCAGTACATCATGTTCTTCAGTGACACAATTCGTTTCAGTTTGGTGATGACCCAGGAGAGAGAATCTGCATTTATATCTAAACTGAAACCCACTAGAATTACTGCTAAATTGCTTACTTTTATATTCAGATTTAACCAAAAAAAAGACTTTCCACTGCAATTTTTAATTTAAATGTAGAAAATAAGGCTGCACAGCTAGCTTTGCAAATTGTTGTAGGCATTTGTTCAGGCAGAACAAACATTCTTGCTGTTGTAGTACCACACCTTTTATACCAGGCTCTCATTGATGTGCCACCTTGAGGGAATTGAGCCTTTATTACACCTTCATCTGGGATGAAAGTTTGTGGCAATTATCTTTTATTCTCTTCTTTCTTTAGAGCATAGTATGTGCAGGATTTTGTCAAGTACATACCAGCAAATAAGCCTATTTAAAATGATTTGTCCCAAGGACTGGAAAAAAAAAATTAATGTGTACAATTTGGCTTCCAAAAAGCTTTGTTTTCAAACTCAAAATTTATCTCGCTGTTAATCATATTCGTTTCTTTCACTGCACTTTCACTTCACACAGGTTCTTAATGCTGTTGCTTTAAAATCTTATTTTATGCTGCCTTTTTTTTTTTTTTTTTTTTTTTTTTATTTTTTTTT
>VWYP01009721.1:140487-163550 GCA_013400435.1 Pycnonotus jocosus | reverse complement strand
AATTTGCCCATGCTTCCAAGTTATGTGTTAGACTGGCAGTTTTATCTGCCTGCCTGGTCAAATCCAAATTCTTTCTTTTTCTTTCTTTTTCTTTCTTTTTCTTTCTTTTTCTTTCTTTTTCTTTCTTTTTCTTTCTTTCTCTCTCTTTCTCGCTCTCTTTCCTGTCCAGCTCTGTTTCTGATACTCTTTGGGAATAGTTTCACACACAGGCTTCTCTGGAGAGTCTTCTCCCTCAGTTTTCCTATTATTAACATCCAAATCACTGCTCTTGGAAGTGAGAATGCAGCCAATTTTATGATCTCTCACCAGGGTCCTCTTGGTCTTCTCTCAGCTAGGGAGAACAAATGGGCTTTTTAGTGTGCCCTAAAAGTCAATAAACTAGAACTAGTTTATAGGGGGTGGAGGACAAGCCCCCAGACTGGGAGGGGGCTGACAGCAGAGAGGGCACATCTGCCTCTTAGTGGCATTCCTGCCCTAGTGCTCAGCTGCTCATGGTTTGGTACAAAGATGTTGTTGTTTGGTTTGGTTTTGTAGATGCATACTTTTGCCAAATACTTTTAAAAGCAAGTTTCTTAAATATTTTAATAATTTAATTGGCAAAAATAAGTGCCTTAAGATTACATGGCCAGAAGAGGTTGAAAAAATGATCAAAAATATATTTGAAATGAAATGGGATGCTGATGCTACCTCACTTTGTAGGGGGTTTTTGAATTGCGCCTGTAGTAGTTCACCTGCAAGGGAGAAACTGTAGCTGAGAGCTGCAGGATTTCTCTGCCAGTCCAATGGCAGAGAAAAAATGCTGATTAGGTTGTAGCTGTCACCAAATTTCTGGTTAGGGGCAGAAATCCATTGCCTCCTTCTTTTCTACCTTGTAGATGAAAGTTTGAAACTCAATACAATATCACAGTTTTTTAACATTTTTTAAATTTTTGAAGTTTCTGTGTACAAAGTTGCGAGGGTTAAAGAGAAAAGGAAATAAATGTGCAAAGATTTATTGCATGGATGTTACTGGGAGAAAAGAGAAAAAGGAATTGTTTGATTTTCGAGCGTGAAATTAAAGCAATATTCCTATATCCTTATAGGAGGTGAAAGAGAGAGAAAGGCAGTAAAGTAGCTTAACTATAAAGACCATGTCTAAAGCAAATGTGTTTGCTCTTAACAGCTGAGATTGATTAGGCAAGAGTAAATTACTTTGTTGCTGTACAAGCAAACAATGATAAGGACATACATCTGCTCCAGCATGGCATGTTGTGGTGTGAGACAGATTTCCTCTGGGCTCTGGGAGTTATCAACTCAGGCCTCGAGGATGCTGCTGAGAGCACAAGAACACACCAGGGCAGGAGAGGCTTGTCTTGGGCAAACAGATGTCAGCTGGCTTTGTAAAACAAGGCTGCTCCAGTTTGTGTCTGGCCAATGGTACCACAAGGGTTCTGCCAGACCTTTGGAGTGAATAGTTTTGAGATGAAGTGTGTTTGGGTTTTATTTTCCTTTTGAGAGTGAATTTCCTTCCGTGCTTTCTTCCTAATAATGTCAGCAGTGATAAGTTTACAAGCTCTGGGGTTTAAGAACTCTTTCATTTCCTTTAAGTGTGAGTAACAAAGATGTTACACCCATACCCCATACACAAAGGTATTTGCATCACATCATGTTAACATAAAGTTTTAGATGTCTCTTGAGAGCAAAGACAAAAGGCCTTGGTTTAATCACCCGTTTTTATACTGAAGTACATCTGAAATGAGGCATCCTTTTCCTTCTACATAGGATCCCTATTTTCTCCAGAAAATTCTTTAGAAATTACAAGTTCTCCAGTAGTGGGGTTTGCCTTTGCAGAAAGAAAGGATTTCCATAGAGGAAACCCCATTTCTACCAGCAGCAATAATGTGTTTCCAGGCTTTGCCTACCTGTGATAGATGAGCCACCTACTGTGAAATCCCAAGGGAGGCAGGCTGTTGCTGTGGGGCATTTAAGGACAGGGTTCACTGTACTCATTTGTTCATGACGGACTATCTGGTTTGTTTAGTGATAAGACTAAGACTCTCTGTAGACTAGAAACTGTCTCTACTAGTGAATAAACAAAAGAAACTCATTTCTGGCAGTCAAGACCAGAGCCATAATGTTCCAGATGGCTCACAGTATTTGAAATAACTCTAATATTAAATAGATACAGTGTTTAAAAAACTACAAGTGCCTTGTAGGGCTTTTCATTCTCTTATCTCTTTTTAAAATCTTTTTAAAAATTTTATTTTCAAGATTATTTGACAGAGACCATTGCTGGGAAAAAATGGTAAAAATATGGCATTTGACACCCAAAATTTAGGAGGCTGCAGAATAAACCAGACTTTGTGGTAGCCTCATTGCTGGAAAAAATTACACAATTCTGATGTTTGTAAATGATACAGGCTTGTCTCTGTGTGTGTGTGTGTGCTTCTCTTACAGTGCCATATCTTTTCCTG
The DNA here is from genome assembly GCA_013400435.1 of Pycnonotus jocosus. Taxonomy (NCBI): domain Eukaryota; kingdom Metazoa; phylum Chordata; class Aves; order Passeriformes; family Pycnonotidae; genus Pycnonotus; species Pycnonotus jocosus. The sequence goes on along the minus strand of VWYP01009721.1, from coordinate 161,097 downwards.
TGTGGTGTTCTGAATATCTTTTTCAGAAGGAGCTTAGTAGAAATGTAACATCTTAAGATAAAATCTGCATTTTCCTAGACATAGTCTTCCTAAGTATGACCTCCAAATCTGAATTTTTCCTTGAACAGTTATTCAACAAGAAAGACAAACAATTAGGAACATGATGCAGATGACTGGGCAAGTTACAATAATGATAGTAAAGTCCCAAGCAGTGCTGGAAGCAATGTATTCACAAAGAAATGTATAGATCCCAAATTAAGAGTGAGTAAGCAAATGGGAGAGTGCAGGAGGGCCAAAAGGTTAATTTGATTGATTCTTTAATTCTCCTTCAGATTCCTGGGACTCTCTTAGGTCAGTGGAGAAGGTGTATTATTTAAAGTGAACTGTTGGGAAAAGGTATCAGAACTACAGTCAGTCTCTCCTTGCCTTGCAACAGAGCTTGGAAAATACTGGTTTGAATCTAACTATGCCTAGAAGTAAATTCCTTGAAAAATTAACTTCCTGAATTTGAGTGAACATGAGTCTAAATTCTGGACAAAATAATTAGACAAGACTCACTTAGCATATTTTGGGTTGTACTGTGCTGGTTATTTAAGTTACATTAGACCCCCATATGATGATGAGACAGGGATACCAGGCCACAGCAAGTTGTAGCTGATCACATGAATACCATGATTTATTGACATGAAAAGTAGGGATGACTGAAGATTAGTGAACAGCACTTAAAAACCTCCCTGTGGGACCAGCATCAGTCGGAACTGACCTCGGGTGCAGCTGCAGTATCTCAAGGACACTGAAATTTATGGGAGCTTTTCAGCTTTATTAAGAGAAGGATTTTTGTGTGTGCATGTGTGTGTGTTCTTATTAGCTGCTGAATTGCAACTCACTGTTTTCATTTTCCAGAGGCTCCTAAATCCACAAGAAGATCAGTAGCACTTTGCAATTAAAGGTTTTCTCAGGTGTGCCATGCACAAGAGCTATAGCCAATAATGTGGGTTTGGGAAGATTTGTACTTGGCAGGTAAATTCTATGGGGATGGTCCTTCTTTGCTCTTTTCCCAGAACCCTGTGCCCTTGAAAAGATTTGGAGCATTTCTATATGCATTTGTGGTGTCACTATGTAGGTCAAATACTGCACATGACCCTTCCTACTTCAACACCAAAAAACTGAGAATGTACCTTAGACTTCACAGTCCTTAGGATTTACAGTAATTGATTTTCATTTTTTATACTGAAACTTCAAGATGGGGTTTTTTCCCCACAAAAGGTGAAATAATCTTAATTTGTCTCTACAGTATGTACAGCACAGGCAAAAATTTTACAGGTTTATTTACTCTGCCTAATACATTCTCTTCAATCTTGACTCCAAGAACAAAGTGTAAAACTAATTTGCTCCAGCCCCCTCTCCCAAACAATTGCAGACATTTTTTTATTCTGAAAGCACGGGAACTCCAGGAAATGGATACCCTGTTTATCCAGTGACCAGTATAAAGGGAATGTAATCCCTAATTTTGAGTTTTAGCTATTTTCAATAGAAACCATGATCTTTACATCAGATTCTGTGTCTATTTAATCCTTAGACTATGAGGTTAAACAAACATTTAGACACCTGTGGTGATAGGGAGGAGGGGAGTTTCCTGGCCAGGCAATGGGTGTAGTTTTTTTAGTGGTGGATAAAAACATTTGTAAATGTAAAATACTGCATTCTCCAGATCTAAGTACAAGAAAATAATTACCTGCTTGTAAGTAAAAGCAGAAGAGAGAAAATACCTGGCCAAGGTTTAGAACAGTAATGAGAAGACTAAAACAGCGTCTATATTAGCAGCTGGATTTTAAATATGAGTGTGATTTTAAAGCGAAGACCTTGATTATCTCAATTTATGTATTCAGCTCTCAAAGGGATCTAGAAACAACCAGACTCCTCTAGAGGGGATCTGACCTGGAAGTTCAGGTCCAAATATGCTCCAGTGCTGGAGTTTGTAAGGCTCTATCCTTCAGTTTGGGGTTTGCCCATGAGGTTATCTTGGAAGACTGAATACAGAAGGGTCAGGATGGGGATCTCAAATGCTGATGGCTCTCACAGCATCCTGAAGAAACCTTCCTCACTCATCTGTACCTATTTGGAATTGAAATCCTTTTCCTTCTGTAACTGCCCATCTTTCTCTTTCTGTCTTCCCTTGCTGCATTCCTGTTTCTCTTTTTTTCCAATTTGTATAATGCCTTCTCTACTTTGTTCCCCACTTTCTGCCAAATCTATAGTTGCCTGTTTTACCTCATGAATTTTGGAAACCTGCAGCTTTGGGGCCCCCAAAGATCTGACAGTCTTTGAACTGTGCACGAATTGGGATTTTAGTGCCATCAAACGTATCTGCTGTTGACCTGGAAGTCATTAATCTCATGATGGCTGTTGAAAGAGGATACTGGCAAGAAATGAGGAATTCAACCAGCTAAAAAATGAAAGCAGAGCCCTGGAAGGGCTCAAGAACAGCATCTGACAGAGGCACCATGTAGAAGAGTCCAGAGAGTGGCTATTCTGGAGTTTGCTCCAGGATCCCAATTCCACATAGAAGGCTTCTGCAAGGACAGGCCAAGAAACACCCCAGGAAACACCTCCTTTCATGTTTCCAGCCAGTCCTGGGGTCAGTGACCCTTTGTGCCAGTGCCCTGGATCCCAGCCCCACAAAGTGAGCCGCTTTATGTTGCTGTAGGAACAGCAGGAATTTGTTCCCTGACCTTTCTGTTAGTCTTACAACTTCAGGCTCAGAGCCACGAAGAAGCTGTGCACTGCTGGTCTGACACCTTTAAAACACCTTCAGAGCCATCAGCTGTGGAAAAATTCCTGCATGGAGCAGCTATCTCAGAAATTCCTTCCCCAGTCCTCACTCTGAGTGCGTACCCAGCTCAGCCCCAGTGTTGGGGAGCTGTGTTTAATGCACGCTGCAGAAGCACAGCTCTGCAAAGTTCCTGTGCTGAGAGTCTCCAATGCAGCCCCTTTCTCACACTCACTGCCAGGGATTGGCCTGCTCACAGGGCAGTAACTTTGTGGAGCTTGTCCCTGACCCACAAACACAAGATTAAGTACCACTTTTCTGACATACAAAGCAGTTATTGGCTGAGGTGCTGGTGGGTTGCAGTAACTCTTCTCTCCTCTGCATGCCTCAACATCAGGAGTGTCTGTGTCACCCATCCTGTGTCAGCCCCTGAGGGCAGCCACAAGGATGTGACCATCTGTGACAGTCTTTCTGCAGAAATGCTGTGCAGGACACAGTCATCTCCCTTGGTTTAGGAAGCTGGGAGCTGTCTTGGTTCCTAGTTCAGCAAAGAGCTCACAGGGAGGGTAAGTTATAAGTCTCTTGGGTTGGGAAAGAGAAAAAGGGCTGTTGGCTTTTGTGTGCTGTCAAGCCATTACTCCAAATAAGGTTTTGGGTTCAAGCAGTACCACAGCATTGCCAGTTTGGGATGCAGATGTAGGCAGGCTTGTGCATGAGAAGGAATGCCAGAGTGGGCAGCCAGCATCATTCTTCAGATCTCCCTAGTCTGCAGGGATTGAGCAGATTCCCAGCAAAGAGGAGGCTGCTGCTGTGCTGAGATCACTTATCAACTATTTTTGGGAAATAGGAGATTTTCTACCTCCTTTCTCTAAGGCACAGACTCAAAGTCTGTGTGTGAGTGGAGGGGCTGGTGTTAAACAGCACAGAAGTTCATGTTTCAATAAAAGGGGTAAAGAGAAGGGATTTTTGCTGGGAGGGTATCACCCTTCCCACCCAAGATGGCTGCTGCATGATTCCCTGTTACTGATTTTCCCTCTGCTGTGCTAAGGCTGCTGCTTTAACTCCTCTTGTCAAGCTTTCCTTCACCTCTCCTTTCTTGTAGTTGATAATAAAAGGATATGGCTTTATGACTGTTGTAGGTTGACTTCAGCCAGCAGCTGAGCACCCACAGAGCATCCTCAGTAGGATGACGGAGAGATTGGGAAGACCAAAAATAATAATAATAATAAAAAAGTTATGGACCAAGATAAAGACAGTCTCATAAGTTAAATCCATCCCAGACCAGTACAAGAGTCCAGTGTCACAGGGGGACTCTGTACACATCCCATGGTGTAAATGGGCACCCAAATGCTGCAAATGATCCTCTCTCTTCCTTGTGTCTCGCTGCATTCATAAGTGAGGTTAATGTGGTGCTGAAGTATTTGTGAGAAGACAGAGGGTGCTTGGAGAGACCCTTAGTTTAGGTTGTGAAGCCCTGAAGGATAACTGCCCTTCACAAAGTTTTGAGCAGTTTAGTGAAGTTGCTTTGGCCTCAGGCCAGGCTGTGATCCAATGTGACCCTCCTAAACCAAGTACCAAGGAGATATGAGGTGTTTCAGCACCAATCTCATGGAGCTGCTGACCAGCTCATTTGAGGCTGAGAAATGATGGGAAATAACTTAAAAACCAAGGTGCTGGCCCTCAGTCTTTTGAGACATTTAGTCGCCTTCCTCCAACTTGTTTTTTTGCAAAGAGCATCATCCTGTTTCTGTAGCTAAATACTCAGAAATGGATGTGTTATGACTTGTGAAAATTGCTCCAGTTTTAATTGAAAATCTGCATCATGACTGTTCTCTTAATGAAGCAGCTGCACAAATGTTGGGATCCCACTTATATTGATAGACCTTACTGAAAGATGAGGGCCACTCAGTTTCCATTGTCAGGTTTGGTGAGGCAATTGTTGCTGTAGTGTATTACATCCATCCTGAATTCCCTGATTCAGTACCAGCCATCAGCTGTGCTGCTCGAGGCTGTAGTAGTCTCAATGTTTTTAAGGTAACAGGATTTGAGCAGTCACTATTTGCATGGAAAATGCCCTTGGAAAAACCAAAAGTGCTGAAGGAAAGTTGTCTGAGTTGCCAGACAGTGCTTTCTCCTTGCCACTCAGTCCTGCATCCGTGGTGTAGTTGGGAGGAGATTTCCAAGCTCGTATCTTTTAAATGTCAGACTTTTTTAAACTAGACGTGGCAATGTGATACCACGGTGACATTTACCACCAGCAAGGAGTGTTAGTCTGGGCATCCCAGCCTTCTCCAGCAGGCAAGAGGTGAACTTTGAAAACTTGCCTCTTCAGGAGGTGCCAGTGACAACACACATGCTGGTACTCCCGTTGCAGCACTGATCTGTGCTGGAATAACACGAGCAAACAGTAGCTTTTATAGCTGTCGTTTGTTCTGTAGTCACATAAGCAAATTTAAAACACAAATCCAGAGCTGACAAAATATTTAAAGTTAGAAACAATGCCAGTAAATCCAACTGTCTTTCCATGTGGCACTGCAGCTTCTTAGGCAGCCCTGTGGGAGTGTGTCTGTCTCGCCCTGCTGGGTTTGGAGGTGTGTGTGGGACAGAGAGAGGATGTTTGCAGCTGGGAAAAAGGGGTAGGGCTGACTGTGTTGTCAGCCTTCAGAAGTCAAACTGGCATGGCAGGGGATCTAGAACCATGCAAAAAAATCTAGGTGAGGCTACTAACTCTCCAAAACCTGAAGGAAATACATCTCTGTGGGCTGAAACTGAGCTATCTGGAGAGATGCTTAAGAGAAACTTAACTTGTTTTAAAGAGAATTAACTTCCAAGAAAACCAAATCAATTTGAGCCATATGCTCAAATTCCTCAGAATATATGGATATAACAATATAGCAAGACTGTTCCATATTTCTCCTCTGTCTAAATATCAAGATCAGTTATTAACAAATGACCCCTGCATCTTTGACTTTGATTTTTTGCACACACTTGCTGTACCTTGAAATGCAGGATTTTGCAAACCTAATGTGCTTTTTCTTCAACATTTTGCTACAGGAAGCACAGCAGAAGTGGGCAAGCTGCATACCAAATAATGCAACCTGTAACCTACACACCAAAACTTCACATGGCTCTTTGGCCAGTATGTAAACATCCACAGGAACTGATGCCTTTTAATACCCCCAATTATTTAAATTGATTGATATTTATGGGTATAAACATAAATTGGTATCAGAGTCATAGGTATTGATACTTATCAGTTGGAATTAATATCTACTGATGACTGCCATAACAATAAGTATCTCTATATCATATTGATAGGTACTGATAGGTATCAATTGTTATCTAAATCACCGTATCAATACTTACCTATCAGTAGGTATAAAAAATTATAAATATTAACTACTCTTGCTTTTGAAAGGTATCAATAGGTATAGATGTCCACTGATATCAAAATCAGCATCAAAATCAATAGGCATAGATGACTGTTGAAAGGAGTAGCTCTTGAAATTGATAGATTTTCATGCCTATCAATGTCTATTGATGCCTATTCCTTTCAAAATCATTACAGAAATTGATAGGTATTAATTCCTATCTTTCAATACCTATTGATATCAGTATTGATGATATAAAAATCAACATTGAAATTGATAGCTATGGGTGCCCACCAATATTGACATTAGTTTTGACAGACATTAATATTAAAGGTATTGATTCCTTTAAATAGACACCTTAATCTTTGAATGCCTATTGGTATCAAAATTCATATTGAAATAGGTTTTGATGTATTCTAATATTGAAATTTGCTTTCAAAATTAGGAGGAACGGATAACTTTATTTACCAATGCATTAAGGTAGATATTGAAATTGGCATTAGAAACTAAAAGTATTGGTGCCTATTGATATCAAAAGGTAGATGTGTATAAATACCAATGCCTGTCAATATCATAATTTTGAAATAAATAGGCACTGATGGGTAGCAATGCCAATGGATATGGACATCAAAAGGTAGTAATGCCTATTGGTATCAAAATAGGTATGAAAAGTTGGAGTATTAATATCTTTACTATGCCTAGAGCCATGGGCCTGGGGTCAGTTTAGAGAGATGAGATGGCAGTGGCTCAGTCTGTCAGAATTTCTGTTTAATTACACTGATTCGTTATACCCCTTAAGTTTAGTGAAGATAAATATTGAATGGTCAGAATTACTGGGAGATGTAATTAGATGTAATGATGAATGAATTACAACTTGGAGAACTCCTTGATGCTTTAGTGGTGGTGCACTCCTGGAATGAAAAGCAGAATATGTTTCTCATTCTTCTTGAGACAATCTAGACCTGTGTACAGATAAGAAGCTCACTTAGTCCTCAGTGTCTGTATTTATTTCTGTATTTGAAAATATCTGTGTCCTACTGCTACAGAAAACTTCTCTTCTTTCAAAGGAAAAAATGTCTGAGAAATGCAACTTTTTATTCCAACTTTACTTTTCCTACCACTGTCCCATTTAAATTTCCCTTAAGTGCTTTAATACTAAATGGACATTTTGGCTTTTTTTTTTTCTCTTCCTAAATGGTTACTCCGCAGTTAGCAGGCTTTGTAATATTCCTGAAAAGCTACTAGGCTATTAAATCAAGGAGAGCTTTTAAGGCTAGAACTGTCATGAAAACATGCTGTTTCTCTAGCCTTTTCTTTCCTAGTATTCTTCCACGGTTTTCTTAAATGGTTTCTCCCTCAAGTATTTCTGCTGATCACCATGGGTTGCATATATGTTAATGTACTGGTTGTGAGAGGGCATGTCCTGTGGCAGGAATCTCTTCATCCTCCTTCCCTGCCTTTGGTTGGTTTGTGCTGTCAAACTGAGCTCCTCTTAGATGACACTAAAACCAAAGGCAGGCTACAGGACCACAGATTTATAGTGCTTTAACCGCTGATGGTCAGTCAGTGCAGGGCAGAGCCAGCATAAAGCATTTCTCCTTCCCTCCAGCAACACCTGTAAGCATGAGGTTTTAATTTACAGCTACACCTGTTTTGCTATTCAGACTTGCTCTGAGTGTGCTGCACAACTTGCTAATGAAAGGATAGCCTCAATTATGCTGTATTCTCATCCACCTAAAAGAAAACTATTAAAAGTGTGGTAAGAGTCCTAAAAATATGCTTAAATAATTGCATTTTAGTGCTGTTTTCAACAGAATAATATTTCCTACTGAAAAATACAGGTCATCATACAGTAGTTTGGTGTCTTAGTCTTTAAAGCACCTGTTTAATCCTGTTTTTTTCACATGTATGTGACAGAATTTTAGTAGGAAATTCTGTTGATGGTTACCAGAGGGAATAGAATTCAGTTCTTTTGCAGATATTCTTTGGTGAATTAAAAGAGCAATAGGTCTTATTTTCACCACTAAAATAACCTCAAGGGTCTCTTATCTGTACAGAAGGAACACATTTCTGAAGTGCAGGAGGACTATCTCTTAATGCTGATGACTTTAATAGAACTGTACTTGAAGACCTGAATTTCACTCACTGGCATCATAGAACTCCACAGGGTTTTTTTTCTAGAGAAAATCCTTCCTGTTTATTTGGGCTGTTTGTTCACACATGGTGTTTTCTCTCTTCTAAACAGCAACAATATGGATATCATGACACTGCCACAGCTCAAACCATGGCATGGATGCTTTCAATAACTGTGCCATTGTGGTTTCCCTCTAAATGTTTGTTACTAACCAAAAAACCCTCAAATTGATTCCTGCTGCTTTCTCTCTGTTTCTGCAGAAGGAGGTAGTCCTAAAGTATAAACAAACATCAGTATTTACTGATATATTAGCAAACTCGATTTACTTTGTGAATTCTCTTTATTTCTCACCAAGTGTACAATAATTGAGAAAAATGCACTCTGAGAAATGCCAGCTTTATGATGCAAAGGAAAAGGTCCCTTCAGCATTACTCCTATGAAGAGTTCCACAAGTCTGATGTGATTTATGGCAGAAGTAGTGGTCAAACCAAAACCCTAACCATTCTGCCAGGTAAACAGGTAATGGCTCAGCTGGCAGGTGAAGGAACTGAAAGGCTTTGATGAAAAGAAATCTGGATTTACAGGTCTTTTGCCAGCTGCATTTGGGATGGTGAAAATAAGAGCACTGAGAAGTGAGGAAAAGCTAATGTTTGGTGTGCCTTCTGTTTCAGAAAGCACCTCTGTGTAGAATAGGGATAATTGTGTACTCAGAGGACTTCAATCTTAGTCTTTTAGACATCAGGTTGGTGCACACATGAATGTATTTAGAATTTCAGAGACTTTTAAGAGCTAAATTTGCAAACTGCTTGTGGATATTAAAATAGAGATTTACAAGTGATATATTGCACACAGAGTTAAGGATCACTTTGCTTTGCTAACTATCTGCTTCCTGAAAAAAAATGAGCTGGAAACTGGAGTGTCCTGAGGCACAGATGTGGAAAACGGCCTGTTTTGGGGAAGGTTAGTGTTGGTTGATTTGGAACAGCAACTGGGCTATGATAAATTGCATGAAAGAGTGACTGATAGAGAGCTAGTGAGTGCTCAGGACATGTACTAAAGATGCCAAAGAGAGAGAGAATACTTGAGCCTGTTCCATCCAAGCAAGCCTAGACTGCCTAGATTGTGATGCTTTTGAGTGGCCAACAGAGTCCAAGTGCCAGGGAAGTTCCTGGGAGGAACAGCTGCCAGGAATGGAAGCAAAATAAAGGATACCCAAGAGGAACAGAAGAAGAGGAAATAAGTATTAAAATGGAAGAAAAGGCTCAAGACAGGCTCTCCTCAACTGATAGAAGAATTTTGAGGAGGAAACTTTGTACTGACTGCAGCAGAGTAACCTTTAAGAGAATATATAGGCTGTTTAGGCAGACAGAGCTAGCCTGGGATTTCTGGTGAAGAGATACTTTGAAAGTGCTATCTGCTTTGACCATGTAGAACATAAATATTTTGGTGAAATGCAGTTATGCTTTAATTACCTATTCCTAGGAAGGGATGGCTCATCAGATTTTGGGTTTAAGCTCATGCACTTTCTAGAAAAACTTTACAGGCATCTCCTGCTTTGAAGCAGGAAACCAAATGGCAGATTGTTTTCTTAGATGGTTGGAGTTTCCTATATCTTACAAGCAACTTTCTCCTGAAAATGTTACTGCTATGCCCTGTATCAATGGAATTCTTTAGTTTACTGCCTCTGCTGTTTATTAGAGGACTTTCTGTTCATTCAAGAAAGGTTTATTGTAATTATGGCATAGATTTGCACCTTGACATAAAACCAGTATAAGGGTCTGGAAGATATGGAGTGGAAGAGTTCTTTTAGTTGTGCAGGATTTAAGTTGTTTGATTTATTTGCCCTTTAATTCAAAGTACAAATGCTGGTATCAATAAGTGTGGAAAGGCTTTGACCTTTGACCACGGGGCATATTTAAGATTTCACAGAGTACTCCAAGAAGATTCTAAAAATTTTATGTCAAAACTGAGGTAAAAAAGAAAGATGGATAGAGGCATTTGATGCCTGCTTTCTTTCAGAACTGCTACTGTAATACTAGAACAGAAGAATTAGTCATTCCTAGGTCTCGCACTTAAAATATCAAAAAATAAGTTTGCTCCTCCCTATCAAATGTGGCAGTCAGCAGTTCTTCCACAGATAAATAAAAGGAAAAAAAAAAAAAAAGTTAGAAAATGAGGATATTCCAGACTCTGGATCACACGTTCTGCACACGCACTAAGGGACACATTGTGGTTTATAATTTACCACCAAATAGCTGTGGAATTGCCCTTGTGTATGTTTCCTTCTGATATGGCTACATTTTGGGTTGATTTATTGTTTGTTTGGTTGTTTTTTTTTTCTTATATGTGAAGATAGCAAACATGTCCTGTGCTCCTCAAATGTCCTGTGCTCTTGTAGTACAGAAAAAAAAGAATGCCAACAATGGTTTTTATTTACAAATCTAAATAGAGCTCCACAAGTATCAGAAATTATTTTTGGAAGATGATTTTGAATCACCATGAAAAATCAGTATCTTTTAAAGTAAACAAAAATGTGTGTACCTTTTAAATAAATGACTGTAGTGACATTTCACTCATTGCTTCTGTTGTCTGTGTGATACAAAATATGCATGTGCACACAATAGGCACAACATGGTTCAAGGACTGAACACGTGTTCATCCCTGCACATGTTTATAAAGTTCTTCTCTTGGATTTCTTTCACTAATTTCGATGCAATAGAAGCCTCTTTTGATTTCTGCTGTACTAGTGAGATTCCTGCTTTCATCCTTTTATGATTGTCTTTGCCACTAAAAGAAAATTGTGAGTGCTTCTGAATGCAAAAGCAGCAAATTGCTGGTGACACAGCCACTGGTTGCCCTGGGAGTACTTGCTGCATCCTTCAGTTTAATTTGCTTAATATATGTAATTAATTAGGCAACTGCAAAATGATAGAAATGTATTTGTGCATTCAGCCTCTGTAAATTAGTGATAAACAATTTGATACTGCAGGACGTTAGTGCTTTCTCTGTGGGACTAATGATGTCTAATGCCTCAGCAGTCATTTGTGGAGCTCATCATGTTTACCTATTAAAATGAAGTCATTACATTTTGCTGCAGAAATCTTAGAATGCTTTTTGGAACTACCTGCTGTGAATTTGGCTGTGAATTTCTGATCATGAATAGCACCTGAATCCAGGTGGGCAGGACCTTGTCCACTAAAATAAATATTTTCCACAAAGGCAAAAAGAGGTCTCCTGAAGGGTGGGGATGACTTTAAATGCTTGGACTGCATAGCTGGAACGTGTCTACTCTGTCTGCAGAGAGCTTTTACTGTGGCAGGTGCTGTGCCCACGTTGTGTGCAGCTGGGCAGCTACACATGCAGCTCCTGAGCCTGCCTGCACAAATGATACATCTTTTTGTACGTGAAAAGACGTAGAAAAAAAAAATTGGAGGCTCAACTGTGAAAGGATGTTCAAAATTACACTCAAGACCAAGCCTTCCTAATTTCCTGTACAGCATTCTTGTTTTTCTTCCTTCAGACTCTTTAGGGGAAAGTGATAATTTAGCTGTGGTCCAGACACGTGGTTATGAATGTCATCTGTGCCCAGGAGATAAGTGACGTAGCCTTAGTGCAAAGGAAAAAAAATAAAATTGCAACTTCACTTGTTTGCAAGGGTGGTTTTTTCCCCTTGAGGAAATTCTTGTGGTTTTTTAGCACTGTCAAGTAGCATAAGAAACTTAGGAACTTAATCATAGAATCAGTAGGGTTGGAAAAGACCTTTAATTTCAAGTCCAATCAGGATGGCAATTATAAGGGGCTCTGCTGGGATGGGCCTTTTGGAGCCTGGGGTCTTGAGTGTCTTTTTGTCCCTTGTTTTAACTTGCTCCACCCACCAAATCTATTAGAAAATGGATTATTTGTTTATTTTTTATGAGCTGTGGCCTAAATATACAGGAAATTTTCCTGTATATGGAATGAAATGATTTCTCAATAAGGAACTGTAAGATCAACATAGTGAAATTATTAATAGATATTAGAGTACAAAAAAAGTTAAGATATTTTAGCTGGTGTCCTGTGTATGTAGTATGTGAACTAAAGTGTTATTTTTCACAGGGTTGAAAGTGTCTGTTTTTCTGCTGTGAAGTGTGAACAGGGTTAGGATCAGCAAACACCTTTTTGAGTAGGATTTCATTTGGTGCTTATGTTGGAAATGACATGCAGCTTTTAAACCCCTTGTCAGCTAATTCCTCACTGGATGTTGAGGTTGAGATGGTGGTTTTCAATCAGGGCACGATGTATTGTGTGAGACACATCAATTTATTAAGAATTATTTACAGTTTCAATGGCAATGGCTAGATAGAATTGTTTGTAATTATAAAACATGGGCTTGGGGAAAAGCATAGCTCCACAAAATTAGGAGAATAAACACCCATTCACAAAGAAAAGAGACTTTCAACTCATGCTTTTGGTTTCAATGGTTGCTTACAAATTCTAAGTAAGTGTAAATAATTTTTTTAAGTAAGGCAAGTATCAGTGTCTTTCCTCAGCTGGGCTTGGAGACCTCCAGGCTTTGAGATACTTGTGAAAACAAAGCATGTTTGTATGGACTAGCAAAGTAGATGTGTGTATATTATAGCTTGATTTTATGGACTGATATTTTTTTCATGGAAAAAAACCCAGAATTCAGGATATTAGAAGATCTTTGGCAACTTTAAGGGGATTTAAAACATTTAACCAGGTGATGTTAATTGCATTCTGAAGGACAACCAGTTTAGTTGGTCAATGAGGCTCCTTCACTGGAGCCAGTAGTTTCAATACTTATTCATTCCCTTCGCCTGAACTGCTGGGGCTCACACAACCACTGATCTTGGGCTCTCTTTGCTTTGTCCAAGGTCTGAGACCTTTTTGCTATCCCTGATTTCCTTCATTGAAGTAGAACTCTTGCCAACAAGCTATCTAGGATCTCTAAACCTTGTGTCAGGCACTACTGAGTGCACCATGTTCACAACATTTTATTAAGGAAGGTGTGAAGGATGATTAATTAATTCATTTAAAAAGAGAGAGATCCCAAGAACCCACAGGAGCAGCTCTTGCAGAAAATAAACATGTAAAGGAGAGACAGATTGAGGCTGCAGGCTCCACTCTCAGCACAATGGGAGAGGAAAAATCCCTTTGGTGTCTCTGTGTGGGCCTGTGCAGCCTGTCAGTCAATATGTGCTTTATTACAGACATTATCGACCCAGAGCAGCACCCCAGAGTGCCAGTACACTTTGTACTCTGCCATGGGGCTGCCTGCTCTGCTCCAAGGCTGGCACTCTTTCAGCCTTTCCTGAACTTATCTTCTGTAAACTCTGTGTGCTGTGGCCTGACACTCTATCTTCAGTAGCTCTTTCCCAGAAGAGATCTGAGCACTGTGAGCTCACCTTTAGCTTTGGCTGAGGGCAGAGATGCTGCTGTGGTGGGTGGATACTTGAGGAGCTGAGTAGGCTGGAACTGGGGTTTTGGCAGTTCTGGAGGGATCTGTGTGCCCACCATAGGATGTGCCTTTAGGGACACCAGATTACAGGCACTTGGCACATTTACCTTGCCCCAGTTTTTACTCTTCCACGTGAAGAAAGTAACCTGCCTCAGATTGTCAGAGACATAAATGTGAGATGGTTTAAAAGTGTGTCCTGGATGAAAGACAGAGAGAATATTTTCTGACTTGTGCAATTTGAGGAGCAAACATGAGTGTTTACTCTGTGCCAAAATCTGCCCACATAAGCAGATCCGACTTTTTATTTTTTTTATGTTGTTCTGGAAGGTCAGAGACTATTTTTTGCCTTTTTTTCCCCCTCTTTTTGCTTAGTAAAGCAAAGTTCACAGAAACCAGAGTTACGATCTAATTTCCAATTTTTCTTCATTCTTCCTGGTGTGCTTAGGTAAATATAACTGTGGCAGTCTTGCCTTTGAGCAAAGATGCTGTAACTTCTAAATAAGCAATAAACTCCTTTGTCCATTAAAAAAAAAGTAGCCTCAGAATTAGTGGCATAAATGGTACCAAATGACTCGAGAGCTGTTTACATCCTGAGCCCTGAAAATTTACCCTGCAGCTGTTTGGGGTTCTGCCTCTGGACATCTTCAAGTTCAAAAACTGTGCCACCTCCTGTAACCCTCACTGCTCTCATGGAGTGTGGAGCAGGAATTTGGGGTTAGCCACACTCAGTGTGCAGATGCAGTGTTAGGGGTAGCTCCCCCCTCGTACTGTGTGTGTTTCAAACAGTGCTGAAGGATTAGTCTGCTGCAATGTGTTAGGGCTGAATCGTGAATTTGAGTCTCTTTGCTCTGTCAGGGACAGTTTTTATTTGTATCTCTTTACAATTATGTCTCAGTATCTTATTTGCAAAAGAGATCATAATTCTCTCCCTGATAAGGGCACTGAGGCTTTTCTCATGTTGGATTTCTTTACTGGGTGTGTATTTCTGATAAGCTCTTAGCAAAGTGGAAGCCTAGCAGTGAGATCTGTGTTGGTTTGGGTATGTGCTGATGACACAGTCAGCTCAGGCCAGTTTCTGCAAGGTTGTGTGGCGCATGGATATATGGCAGAAACTGCCCTCTTTATCCCAGTGACTCCCCACCTCTTTGTGGGGGTGAGAGATGGAGGGGGGTTAGATAAGAGCTCAGCTTTCCCCTATTCTGTAAACATTCTTTTGTGCTGAATATTCCAAACTTCTTGTTCTGAGTCCTGTTTGATACTGTCGAATGTCAGGACATAAACACTAGTGAAATCTAAGTCCACGAGGTACCTTTTATAACATTGTTGTTGATTAAAACATCACAAATTGGTTTTTGTGCTTACTTACAGTGGAACTTGTAGAAAAGCTCAGCAATCAATATTGCCACAAGATATTTAGTTTAGTTTTCTCAATTTTTCCTACTTGTTAAACATTGAATAGCTTAATTTCTAAAACATATAATTGGTAAAGTAAAATAGCTGAAATAAACAACAGCTGTCTATTTGACGAGGATTTCCTTTATCTGGTAGAGATCACTTCTTTACACCCTTTTAGTTTGTCTACTACTGAGCTAAATTACTAACAGTTGTAGTAGGTTTCAGGACAACTGCATCTGAAATCAGTGGACCTCTGATTATTTAAGGAGAAAATCTGCCCTTTGTAGAAATCATGATTGCCACATCCCCTAAGAGGCATTTCAAGCATGGAAACTGAGGAGAGGGGCTCGTTTATACCTATTGAGGGCAAACAGAACACCTCCTCTGCATTGTAACTTATGGCTAATTGTCCTGGGTTTGCTTTTTGCCATGGAGGGTGTAGGATTTCTTGGCCCTTGTGGCAGACCTCAGTTTCATGGCCTGAAAACAGCTTTAAATTCAATGAGCTGTGAGTCATTGCATTTGGAAGAAGTCCCAGGAGACACCACAAATGGAAGTGACTCTGGTGATTCCATCGAGTGCCGAAGGGAACCCAAAAGGACCACATGGGAAGTTACTTCCAGGAGTCCTGCTCTTTGTAGACATGTTATCACAAACTGCTCACAGCAATTGGAATAGCTGATCTTTCTTTTTTGAGTTAATATTTCTCTGATTCCTAAAGATCCAGAGTTGCAAATTTTTTTCAAAGTCATTTTGGCACTAAGCAGTTACTGAAAAAAAACCAGATTTTTTTTTTTACTTCTGTGATAAATTGGCACCACTACTCCTCTTCTAGCAACCAGTTATCACGTTGCACTCTGCAATCAGAAAATCTGTAATCAGATTCTTTTGAACTCTTCCACGAGTCTTGTCACAGCACCTTTCTTTCACTACGTGATTTCTGCCTGCACAAACACAATTTAATGTTGAAGTTCATTTAGATTAGCTGTTGTAATGTTGCTTGATGAGCTGCCAGATAGGCACGTGTAGATACTTCAGCTGAGATTTGATCTGTTGCTGCTAAACTCTCACTTGCCTGAGTTTTTCATAATCCTTAGGGCATTACTTTGGCTGCTAATTACTTCTCTCATCATGTACAAAATTGTGCTATTTCCCTTAAAGGTGATGCATCACCTTCATCCAGCTTAACTTGCAGACCTGCAAGTCTGTTTCCAGTTGTTCCATTGAGTTTCTTGTTCTACTGGTTTCCTGTCAGCTTCCGCTTTTCAATTACAATAATTTGGAAACATGTGATTCCAGTACCTATACTTTTAGATTTTTGAATGTAGTTAATTTTACCTAGTGGGCATAGGTGTCCCTGCTTCCTTTTCAGATGAATGCACAGTGTCAGCAGTTGCATACCCATGCAATGATTGTGTCTGACTTGCAAAAACATTTTAAGATACCAATGTGCAAAATGTCATGGAGGTATACTTTGTACTGTGTTCTGCGCTGCAGACCAGGCCAAAGGAGAGGATATGGTTTAATCATTAGAAACCTTGGACTGAGAGGCATTACTTCAGGTTTCTATTCTTGGTTTTAATGCTGACTTAACATGTGACTTGTGTGAGTGATATAACCTTTGCATGCCCCTGTCTACCCACAGATAAAATTAGTGTTATAATCTCTACTTCTCAGGTTTTGTCATTAAAAAGACTACACTGGTCTGTCTGCACAAGCCTTGTCTGAAAGCCTGCTAAATATAAAATTCTGCTCTGAGAATTCATTTTCATCCCTTTCTATCCTCATCCTTCACTGGCACAGGTTCTCCTTCCTGAGGTACTGGCCCATACACCCAGTTAGTGATCTCTCATGACTTCATCTCAATAAGCCAAAGGAACTATAAACCAGAAGAATGAGGGTTGTGAGCACAGGAGAAATCACATCTTTGGTATATGGCCTATGAATAAACAAATTACTCTCTCAAGCAATCCTGGTAGCTGTAAACCTCAGCTTCAGAGTCAAAGACAATAATTTACTACCTGAGCTTAGCCTTTTTGACCTGCCTAATCCAGACACAGCAAATTTTGGTAGTTGTAGATAATGAGAAGGACAAAAAAAGCCAGAGCACCAATTAGTGGGGGTTCTGTACATAATTTTGTGAAGTGGTCAGGTGCCACGTTGCCATAAATGATGTATTTGGGTTGGACAAAACTGTGACAACTGTGTTCCTCTATAGCCCATACAGGAGCTGTGTTGAGTAAGTTTTATTTCTGCAGGAGTTAAAAATATTGCACTTATGCAACTTGTAAGTGGTACAGATTTACATATGCATGAGTCAAAATCTTCTTTTCCCCTTGCTTCTGTGATCAGACCAGCCAGAGGCAAAATGGACCTCAAAAGGAATTGGCCCAACTGCGCATCTGTCTTATGGCTCTGCTCTATAAAATACCTCTCACAGGAGATATGAAACTCTCTGGAAAATCCCACTCTTTAAGTACAATCTAGTGTTGACAGTCTGGATTTGGATCTGTACTGTTCTTCTCCTCAAGTTTCTAATTTTCAAAATAAAAAAGAGAAAATGGAACTTCCTGAAAGCTGGAGCCAAAAGAGCAAAAGAACAGTTTTAAGTGAAAATCTTAGGTTAAATTTAACAGTGAGGAGAAACAGCTTTGTTAGCTCCACCTTCATGTGTGAAGACTGCATGAACTAGTGGAAAAGATTTCAATTGTAAAAGGAGTATTATCAAAATAAAAAATAAAAAGAAGGAAGGAAGAAAGATATTTTATTAGCCACTGCTACAGCAACAGGTTTCCACAAAAGGGTGGAAAAGAGTGCTGAAAGGCCACATAGTCTTTCCTTGGACTTGTGCATCTACTAAAAAATTACCAATCCAAAAGGGAGACATTAAGAAACTAAACAATAAAAAAAATAAAATAAAGTTTAGTATATGACTGAGTATATCTGATGAAACAACTTGGAGGAGGGATCAGAAGTTCTGTGTGCTAGCACAAAGCCTGACTCTAAGCCTGATACTGATATTCTCTGAGTGTTCCTGGAATAAATGATAACACTGATAGAAAGACAAATGAGAGAGTGACAGAGCCTTACGACATCATTTATTACACCAAAGCACCTGCTTGGTTGAGAGGGTAAATACCTGTTGGAGAAAAAGGCTGATGTCAAAACTTCTGGTGAATTTACTTACAGCAGAATTTTCCTCATCACCTTGACGTTTGTCAGTGCAGTTAGTAGATTACTCTCTCTTATTTGACCATAGCTGTACTGGTACACAACTTCATACCTGTAGTGCTGAAGCAGTAACCTTTCCTTCTTGCTTTCTAATCACTTCCAAAATTATTCTTCCACATCCTAGCCCTTTGATTTTTTAAATATTTCCTGTTAGAAGTGTATTATTCCAGAGGATATCTCTGTGGATACACTGTACTCAGAGACAAAATAGCATCTTTGTTCCAGTTGTGTTACCTTCTTGTAAAGATTGGGCTACTTGTTTGTGGACCAGTGGACTCACATCTGGGGGATTCTTACAGTAATGTAGATAGTTGGTACTTTTTAAAAACACAGCCCATCATTCATGGTACCATGAAAACATTCATGTTATCTTAAATGTGAAAACAATCGTGTTTTCTTCAATGTATGGCCTCACATGGCTTCCAAGAGAAATGTTACCTAAAATACAAGGTGTAATATAAATTTGGCTATGTATGCAAAGGAAAACTAATCACAGGAAAACAAAAGTACTGCCTCAAGTCCAAGGAGCTTGAGACAGGAAAGTTTCTGTCATTCCTCTTGAGAAATTAGAGCCCATTCACATTTAAGCTCTTCTCAGAAGCTTGTTCTGAACTTCCTGGAAAGTATTCAGGAAAGTGGAACAAACAGCATTTCTGGTGATTCTTCAGTCTTTTACAATGGACAATATTACTTAAATTATTTAAAAGAAAAATCATCATATTAACCCAGCTGAAGTGCATACCTCTGTATAATAAATGCCAGTTGACAGTAGCTTTGCTAACCACGATTTCTTTTTTATGAACTTATGAGAAGTCTCTGAGCTCCTGAGGGGCCTGCAGACCACTGAGGGGAAAAAATTCTGACTTATTCTGTTCTGTGTTTTATACCATGGCACAGCAACAGGTATATGCCATTTAGGAAATACAGAACAACTACATCTCTAGTCAGTATTGAAAATTACCTCCCCTGGAAGCTCAGGGGTAAGGTGACAGGGGTGTGTCAGTAAGTTTATTATAATTATCAGGTACTGTGATGGGGTGTGTAGCATGGATCATCATGGATGTTCCTAATTAGGCTGCTGATGTACAGAAGGCTATGCCAACAGGTATCTTTACAGGTCTGGATGCCAAGGCAAGTGCAGGAAAAAAGTAGGGAATGTGTGCCTTTTTGTATTTTCATGTAGTGGAAAACAAGAGAATCAAAATCTTAGGCTCTGAAATCGGAAGGTGCTTCAGGGTGTTCTGTGAATAAAACCACGACTGTCTGATTTTCACAGCGAGAGAATATCTCCAGGGGGGAGGATGTTTTTGTAGTGAAGTACAACTTTTTAGGATGTGCGGATTCAATGTAAGTTACTGTTTCATTATTGGGTAGGTGGGTGGGTGAGACGGCAGAATAAATGACTCGGTTTGCACGGATGAGTAACGACCCAATTCCTCTGCTGAACTAAGGTGTGATTCTTTGGCAGACTGATATTGCTGTGGAGGCTGCATTAATTTGTATTTGCATACTATGGGGATTACTTTACACAGATCGCTTTAATTCTGTGTCTGAGCTTATGTTGAATCTTCTCTGTGGTGTTTATTACCTCAGACTGTATCTGCTCAGGAATTCTGCTCAAAAGGGGGAGTTTGTCACTCAGGGAGCACAGGTGTATGGCGTGAGGTAAAGCGATTTATGTGGAAAAATAAGGAAATCTGCATTCAAACACGCTTTTTAGGTAATGGGAAGTTTAGTATGTCATTTGGTGCCAATTTAAGATAATTTCCTCTCCTGCTAGAGAGATGTGAACTGAACCGCAGATTGTGTTGGCTCTTTCTAGTCTTTGAGAAGTATCAAAGTTAACGAGCCAGAGGGATAACGCTGGGGGCTGAGAATAGGGAGCGTGCAGTTTTATTCTTGCCCCGGCAATTATGCGCTACGCATGTGGCCACGGCGTTTAACTCTTGGTACCCTCAGTTTCTCTGCTTGACAAATAGTGACTCATGCGTTCTGCACGGGGAGCCAGTGCAGCGCTAGAATTCCTGCTTGCGAAATCGCCTTAAATCTTTTGGAGAGAAGCGTTAATGGTTGCAGGGTAAGGCCAGCAGTGCCGCGGGCGGGATGCGGGCGCAGACACGTATCATTTCCCAGCTGCCAGCCGCACGGCGTTGCCTCCCATCTGCATTTTCCAGCCCGCTGGAAGACGGGCGGGAGGCGGCGGGAGGCGGGCGGCCGCGCTCCCCCGGGGCTCCGGCGGCGAGGGGCGGCG